>VFXL01000307.1:0-104002 GCA_009761765.1 Phenacoccus solenopsis | reverse complement strand
GCAGGAGCCTCCTTTCGAGGTTGTCCGGGCAGCGCTTCATGCGACGATTTATGCGATTAAGGGCAACTTTTAACGTTTCCAGTGTCGGAGTCCACCAGCGTACTGGGCTGGAAACGTTGAGATGGTCGTTGCCTGGCGAAGGGCATCCTGGAGTTGAGCTGTGAGATACTCAGTATACTCATCGACAGCAGCTGCACTGTCCAGGTTTGCTGCAGGGTTTAACTCCATTTCGCGTATCTTCTGTAGGAGAACTGTGCTGTCTGTTTTCTTGAATGTTGGCTCTTGTGCCACACTTGCCGTGGTGATGGTAAAACTAATTAGGTGGTGATCCGACATGCAGTCTTCGTTCTTCAGCACTCTCCAGTCAGTTGCGTGCACTTCAACCGAGGCGATTGTGTAGTCGAGGACTGAGGTGAGGATGCGACCTAGATAACTGCGCTCCCATGTTATTGCTCCGTCATTGAGGATAACTGACCCCGATGCAGCGACGTATTCCTCCAGGAATAGACCACGGTCGTTCGTCACGCATCCAGGAACGAGTTGGGTTGTACAATTCAGGTCACCTGCTAGAACCAAGGGATCGTTTGGGTGCGCTTCGCGAAAGTCTAAACATTTTTGAAGCGCATCTTGCAGGTTCCCATTTGGTGGAGAGTAGAGGCTAAGGAAAGTTATTCCCGCTACCCTTGCACCAACGACATCAGCATGGTTCACGTTGATTGGTGTGACGGCCATATAGTCACGTACCAAGAGTGCTGCTCTCTCTTTGATGTACGCTTTCCAGCCAGGTGCCTGAATGCGTCCATGTCGGAGGTATGGGTCGGCGAGAATCACGACTTGCGCACTGTGCTTTGCAGCAAAGGCTAGGCAGAGGTCCGTTGCCCTTGCGTCGTGATTGGCGTTGAGCTGGAGCGCTCGTAGTGTGGGATGATGTTCTTCAGCCATGTGTGGCTGGTGCATCCACGGCTATCTCCATCAGCCTGGGTAATGGAGCGGACCTGGGAGTGCTGGAGATACTGGTCGGAGCAGGAGATGTAGTTGCTACTGATGCAGCTCTCAGCTTCCATAGAATCCGCTGTTTTGTTGGACATGATCCGTGATTGGTCTGGTGGTTGACTGGTCTGAGACGTGGTTTTCGGATGCCTGCCAGCTTAAGTCTCTCGTTGTGCCTCTGGCAGTCCAGACAAGATTCCTTGTTGGTTGGTGGTGGTGTCTCTGTTGGGCCCTCGCAGAATTTCTCTCGATGTCCTAAGAGATGGCAACGTCTACAACGGTAAGGTACGGGTGAGGTACTAGCCACGCAGCGGTACCAACCCACCTGTAGAACTGGTGAGCGTTTTATGCTTTCATGAAGCATAGGTGATGCTTTCACTACTGCAAGCTTTGTTCCCTGGCGCTGCTGAACATCTGGTCTATATGATACAAATATGACTGAATCGGCTCTGGTGCCATATTTATCCTGTAGGTCTTGTTGGAACTGCTCCTCAGTGGTGCTAATGGGTACTCCGTGGAAGCGGGCCTCAGGTGTAAGTGTTAGTCGGGCTTTGGGAGCCACGAGCTCATTAGCTGAGACAGCCTCACGCAACTTTATGGCAGAAGTTTCATCAGCACATCGGACCAGCACTGCCCCTGAAGGGAATGAAACTGTACGTTTGATTCGCGCTTGACGGGGATCTAGCTTTACATCTTGCTGCAGAGCTTGTAGTACGTTAGTTCCTTGTGCTCGTGGAATGATGAGAACGCCATCTGATGTCGGTGGTTTTGGTTTCCTTGTCCGTCTTCGCTTTGATGAAGCAGGCTTGGGCAAGGTTGCTTGTTGTTGGTTCTGGTTCGGTTTTTTCTTCTTCTCTTTACGTCTGCTGCGGCGGCTCTTTACCTTTGTCCATGTAGCCTGAGAGTTTGTATCTGGTAGGTGGTACACCGTGACTTGCGTTTGGGAGCCAGTGAATGCATGCTCTATCATCGGTGCAATAAGTGACCAAGGCTTTCCATCTAAGCCGCATGCCAATCGAGGAATTGCTAACTTCTTGATGCTCAGTTCGTCGCAGTGCGCTCGAAGAGCAGCTAAGGTCTTAGCAATAGCGGGTATCCGAGGTTTTCCATCGCTATTCCTCTTGGTGATTAGGTAAAATATCACCTTCTCATTACGGTGAAGGGTAGCTACCTCGCCAACAGCCTTCTCTTGGGCTCGTAGTTCTTCTACTCCTCCGTATCGTGCGCGAAACTCCGTGGCAATGCCAGCACCCATGCAGAAGTCCGATCCAACGCAGTGGGCTAGTGCACTTCCTGGGTCAGCTTCAAACAGATCGCCCTCAACTTCTCGGATATTCGGGATGGAGAAGGTGAAGTTGGTTGTAGCGTTGTTTCTTGTTGGTGATTTTTCCTTAGGCTGTCCTGGCGGGGCAGTTTTACCTTTTGGTTTGCGGTGTTGTTGTCTCACAATAGTAGCATAGGTTTGTTGTACCGTTGCTGCTGCTGTGTTCGCTGAAGTTGTTGCTGCTTCTGCTACTGCTGCTGCTGCTGCTGCTGCTGGTGGTGGTGGTGGTGGTGCTGTAGAGCAAGGATTTGTTGTTTGTTTCCGTGTGGTGGGTTCTTGTTGTTGCCGAGATGTCTGCTGACTTTGAGGTCCTTGTTTAGAGGCTGAGGACGTTGAGCGGTTCTTGAAGGCGGGGAGGACATTTTGCAATGTCTCCTGCACCATCCGCTGTATTCTTTCCATGAGCCGTGACTCAGAGTCTGCGTTGATGGGACCTAGTCCTGAAGGAGGAGGAGGAGCAGCAATTGTTTGCGATGGAAGGGGAGGAGATTTTTTAGTTGCCGCGGCGAGCTTCAGTGCTGCAACCTGCATCTCAAGCTCAGCCCGCTTGCGTTTTTCATTCTTCAGTTCTTCTGTGAGAGCAGCTACTTGCTGCTGTAATGCTCTCAGTGTTACGTGGTGGGTAGTCTTCATTTTCTTCCTGCTAGGTTCTTCATCAGGGTTGGGTGTCCTCTTCTTGTCCTCTTCAACAGGGTTGGATGTCCTCTTCTTGTCATCTGGAGCAGGTTGGTTTGACACGTAGTAGGTGGGGATTTCGTCCTCAATATCTGAGATATCTGAGATATCTGAGATATAGTTATCTGTCTCCGTCTCCACATCCATTTCCGAGTCCAAGATGATATTGGCGAGTGGCGCTGAAGCCTCTGATCTACTTGCCAGATCCGTGGTTGGTGGGGTTGATGTTGATGATTTCTTCTTCTTCTTATTCTTCCTTGGGTTTTGGGTGTTCTTCTCCCTTTCCAGTTCTTGTACGTAGTGCGTTAGGGCTAGTCCTTCCTTAACCCTACGCTTCCTGTAATCGGTTGAGTTCTCAGTTGGTAGCTGTTCCGTAACATAGTTGAATGGCAGGTCTTCAGCTGATAAATCCCAAAGTCTCATCCAATCAGGGCTTTCTTCTGTGACTTTGTCTGAGGCTTAAACTTTGGAAGTGGTGGCGCATTTCTGGCCAAGAATTCAGTTGCATCGAATTGCGGTTGTGGTGCAGATGATACAACACCGGGGACGCTGCTTCGTCCGTCCGTCGGTGAGGTCTGGTCGGTGGAGGGGGGTTTTTGTGTTTCAGAATCCATATTTGTTCCCACGAGTACCGGCGAACTGGATACAACTGCAGTAGAGCGCACGCGTGCTGCAGAGGGCCTATATACTGTAGAGGTCGGCAGGTATCTACAGGTCTCACGTAGAGGTGGTTCTCCCACCCAAACCTCGCTGGTAATGCGAGTAAACTTCCACACGGCTAGGAAGTTGAGGAGGGTTTTAGATACCCACAAACTGTTACACATGGCTCAAAGGTACAAACCTAGGTAGGTTACAGGTGGCTACCATGCCTCCCTTTGTACCTCGAATTCCATGCGCCTTGAGCCGGGAGAAACCCATGGACGCGAAGACTTGGCGAGAGGGACGTGAAAACACTGAGAACAGTGGAGTACGTAACCCCAACAAGCCAAAGAAGTGCGTAACCCATGGTCACCGACAGCTGAAGGGGAATTAAGGAATAACAACGTTTGAGGATAGGGTTGGGATGAGCCTCCATACACCGCAGAGACCCGGGTGGATAAGACGTTACATCTCCTAGACGTGGGGGAGGACCCTCCATCTAGAGTCACTACTATGAAACTAGCTGTGACCCGTCGACAGAGTGAGCCCCCCAAGCTAGAAGGGGATAGGATCACTTAGGGAATGGGGAGAGACCACACCTGGTGGGAATCCAGGTGCCACCATCTGCCATTGGTTTTGTTTCCCAACTGTCAATCGGCTCTTACCTAAGGATTTCCTTAAGTAAGTACCTCGACAAGCTGTTCCACTTAAACCAGCCCACCACGATAAGGTTGCAGACAGTGTAGGAACAACAGAGGCTAGTGTGAGCGCACATAAGTGAGACATCACATACCTAACCTAACCTAACCTAACCTTTTTTTTTTTTTTTCGGGTACCCCAATCCGGACTTACCCGGTGGGGGAAATTTATTTGGAATATGGGGATCCAGAAGTGGCTGTGTGCTGCTGCACCCTTCTACCAGTAATGGTTTTTCAGGGAAACAACAGCCCACAGGGCAAGGTCCTTATCACGTGCAATCCGGCTTGCACGCGTAATATAATTTAATGTAAATTTAGTAAACCGACCTGGGCTAAAAACCACCGCCTGCCGGAGCGGTGGAAAACCTTGGACGGTTGTACAGCTGTTTTGAAGCGCGACAAGTTTCTCGATTCTTATACTTAATTACAGAAAAAATAAATTTGTGTAATTAATAATGAAGAGTACTTAGTATAATTTAGACTAAAATAACATATTTAGTTAATTTAATTATATAGTGCTGCCTAAACAACTTAATCTACATAAGCTAACTTAACATTAACTAATGTAGTTAGTTCCGGCGATCAGTCGGGGCGTTGAATCCCTCGGTGTAAGGCCCCCTGTTCAGGGTTCTTCACTGGCCAACGGACGTATTGGACGGTGGGTGGTGGGATTCTAACCCACCACCGTTCAGAACGGGGGTCGCTTCACTACTAGCGAAGGTTTTACGGGCTGTGCCTACCTTGCCTTCGATCCGCTTCCTCCGTTCTGCTATATGGTGGTGCTATGGCAATGCCACTCAAGTGGGCATAGCCATAACCACCTCTCCATCCTCACAAAGCTCACCGTCACACACTGCGGAGTTGTCTCTCGCAGTGGGCTCGGGTTTACAAAGCGACGACGGAGAGCTTGTTATGTGCGCGGCTGTATCCCTTACAGCCGCGCAAGGGGTAGAGCGCGTTCTTCTTCCCATAGTTGCTGCATAACTCCAGTGAGGTATGCAGCGTGTTCGGGGATCTGCGGCTGGATTGGCGGCAGGGGCCTGCCGCGCGCAGTCCGCGGGCATTCCTCAAATACGTGTTGCGGCGTTTCCTCCGCACTGCCGCATCGGCATGCTGGCGATCGTCGACGGCATCTTAGATGCAGGTACGAACCAAAGCATCCGTGGCCAGAGATCGCTTGTGCCAGCATGAAATCCAGCGTCATTGGAGAGGCGATGTACGCAGCTACATCAGGGATGAGCGCGTGGGTCCACCTCGCTTGAGTACTCTCCTGCCACAGTTCTTGCCATCTACGGAGCGTTGCATTATGGAATGCCTCGCGGATTCCGGAGAGTGGCATATTTGCTGTGGTAAGCTGGGGGAGGTGCCAGTAACATGGTGCTGGTCTGCCTTCCTTCACATACCAGAGTACGGCTTGCTCTGTGGTTTGAAGTTGGAGCGGTGCCATTCTTGCCATCAAGGTGGCAGCGTCGTGTCCAACTGTGCGATATAGCCGGGCTGCTATAATCGCCGCTGTCCGCCACAGACGCTGGACTAAGGGCTTGTTCTTTGCCGTATATAGACGATGGTGGAACACGCTGGAGCAATAGCGGAAAAGTGCGCCGATTGTTCCTTCGAACATCGTCTTCCTTGCCCAGCTAGAGTACCCAAATGTGTTTTGGCAGATCGCCGTAAAAATGGGAAGGTAGCGCTCCGATTTTTCGACGATGTATTTGACGTGGTCGTCGAATTTGTTGCGGTCGTCCAAGACAACGCCGAGGTACGTCAGCGTACGTTGCGCCCGGATGATTTGGTCTCCGACTTGGACGTTGGTGCATCCAACACGCAGGCGGCGGATGTTGGGCCGGCGATCGTAGATGATTGCTTCGGTTTTTGCCGCGTTAAGCTCCAGACCATGGTTGCGAAGGAAGTCTATTACGCGTTGCGATGCAGTGGCTGAGTGGGTATTCAGGTGGCGTGGGGAATCGCCTCCTACCAGCAACAGCGTGTCGTCGGCGTAGCAGTACGCTCGGACAGCCGGCATGTCTCGGAAGAGATCCATTATCGCGTCGAACTGGATATTCCATAGAACGGGCCCCAGTACTGAACCCTGGGGACATCCACGTTCTAGGCGTCGCTCCTGCTGATGTCCCTTCAACGAAACGACTCGGTTGTTGAAGTAGGACTGGAGCAGGCGTGTAAGGTACCACGGGACCTGTGACTCGCTGCAGTGATCGATGATCACGGACCAGCGAGCGTGGTCGAAGGCGCCTTTTATATCCAGCGAGATGGCGGCAACAATGTCGTACTTCGACTGTAGATCGGCAATAGCTCCCAACACTTCGTGTATTGCTTGCTCAGTCGACCTCCCTTTCCGGAACCCATACTGGTTAGGATGTAGGTCGAGGAGTGGTGTGATCTCTTGCTGCATTGTCACCTCAAAGACCTTGCCAATGGTTGGCAGCAGCGTGATCGGTCTTAAACCGCTGGCTCGGGTACTGTCCTTCCCCGGTTTTGGAATAAGCACCGCAACACCTCGCTTCCACGGTGTAGGGAAATGCTGAGCCGCTCGACACGCGTTAAACATCCTCGGGAGGACCTCCGGGTGATAACGGTGGAGCGTTTTGACAGCCTTGTTGGTGATGCCATCCCAGCCAGGCGCTTTTTTGTTGTTCAGTGACTTTACGATGTCACTCACCTCGTTGACCGTGATTAGCCTCATCGGGCCAGCTGCTCCAGTCTGTGGCTGTGGAGGTGTGAAGTACGCTGGGTCTTCGGCTGGGAATTTCGCTGTCAGCAAGTAATCGGCAACCTGGTCCGGATCTGTGAGTTGTTCGCCATCCTCCGTTGTGATTTCCGTAATTAAGCCGGTGCCCTGCCTACCGGTTACTCGGTTTTTCATAACGGTGTATGGTTTTCCCCACAGCTTAGGGTCGTTGCAGAAGTTCCTCCAAGCTGCTTTCTTAGCGTTCTGGATGGCGTGACGGTAAGCTTTTCGCACTTCCGCTCGTACACAGCAGTAGATAAGGGTCGTAGTAGGGTTGGCGCGTGGGCGCTTTGCCAGTCTACATGCCCGATCATACGCTTTCTTGAGCATGGCGACTGCGGGAGTCCACCAGCGTACGCGTGAGGGAAGAGTTTGAATGGTGGTAGCCTGGTCCAAGGCTCCGCGCAGCTGGGCTTGAAGTCGATCCGTGAACGCATCAATGTCGGCGGGTGTGTCAAGTGGTGCCTCTAACGGGATCTGCAGTTCAGAGATAAGCGTCGAAAGCAGGTCCGCGTCAGTTTTCTTCACAGTTGGCGTTGCAGCGGCCAGGTTTGGCGCAACGATGAACTCGAAGTAAATGAGGCGATGATCTGACATGTAATCCTCTGGAAGGACTTGCCAATGTGGGGATTGCAGGCCAGCCGACGCAATTGTGTAGTCCAGAATTGCTGTGAGGCGACGGCCCTGGTAAAGGCGTTCCCATGTGGCCGACGCCGAGTTCAATAGCAGAGACTCCGACAGCGCGAGAAATTCCTCGAGGAGTTGGCCTCTGGAATTTGATTCTTCTCCCGGAATTAACTGCGTCGTGCAGTTCAGATCACCACCTAGAATGAATGGGGTGTCTGGATGCAGCTGCCTCACAGCAAGGCAGGCTTCGAGTAAGCCTTCCAGGTCGCCATTAGGTGGAGAGTATGCGCTGATGATCAACGTACCCGCAGCCTTCACCGCGACCACCTCCGGGTGGTTAATGTTCACGGGTGTGGCTGGTAGCGAGTTCCTCACCAGAAGGGCTACGCGCTGACCGAAGTGCATGCCCCAGCCTGGTGCCTGCAGTCGCGGGTACGGGTCGGAGAGAAGGATCGCATGTGCGTCCCGTTCTGCTGCAATGGCAAGGCAGAGATCAGTAGCACGGGCGTCGTGGTTGCAGTTAAACTGCAGGGCGCGGATGATTGGTGTAGGGTCCTCAGTCATGGCTAATGCTAAGGTCGCGTCCTCCCGCGAGCGCGTTGGATTCCATTCGTACTGCTTCTTGGGCCTGTGACTCGTTGACCTCCATCAGGCTGGAAGAAGTGGGTGTGTTGTTATCTCTCGTTGCAGCTTCCATTTTGCGGCGCAGGCGCATTTTTGTTGGGCATAAGCCATGGTTAGTCGGATGGTCTGATGTCCTCTGTCGGTACCTTGGTAATCTGGCTTGACGGAGAGTGCAGTTGTACCCGCTGCAGTCAAGGCATGGCTGCTTTGGGTCTGGGGTTGGAGCACGTTCCTCGAGTTGGCAGTGCTTTTCTCCATGGCCAAGTAGGTGGCACTTGGCACATCGTTGGAAGTGTGGGGATGTTGCTACGCTGCATTGTACCCATCCAACTTGAATTATTTGGGTTCGCTTCATGTTCTCCAATAATGTAGAGGTGACCTCCAGTATGGCCAGCTTCTGCCCTCTTCGACGGGTGTTTTCTTCATGGTATGGAACGAAAGTTATCTGCGTTGCTTTTTCCCCATATTTTGCCTCAACATCCTCCTGTAGCTCTTCTACTGTTGTGGCTTGGGGCACTCCGTGGATTCGTGCTTCGGGTGCTCGAGTGGTCTTTCTCTTGAGGCCCACTTTGGTGTGGGTTGCAACTGTCTCCCGAAGTTGAGAGGCGGCCTCTTGAGTGGCGCATTGCACCAGCACCGCCCCTGATGGGAACAGGATTGTCTTCCTGATCTTCATAGACCTTGGATTAGCGCTAGGATCTTGAGCTAAGGCGTCGATGGCGCTTGTGCCTCTCTCCTTTGGAACAATTAGAACGCTTTTAGGGTCCTCATTTTTCCTCCTTGGTTTTCTTGGCTTCCTTTTCTTCTTCTTTTTTGTCGGGTTCTTCATTGCTGCGGTAGTGGTGTTCGCTGTTGCGGCGGTGGTGTTCTTCTGCGCGTGTTTATTTTGAGGTTTCCTTTTCTTCTTGCGCCTGGAAACAGTTGTCCACTTTCCATCGTTGGTTGCTTGTGGTGATGTGGTTGCCTTAGCGCTAGGCTCTTCCAATGGTGCCATCGCTAAGTTCACCTTTGTTGTGCTGACTGCCATCGCATATGTTTTTGGAGCTGCAGGCGCTGGTGCCTGGCGTCTAATAGGCGCTGGTGCCTTCTGGGTGCCAGGCGCTGGTGCCTGGACCCGCTGGGGCGCTTGTGCCTGGACCCGTTGTGGCGCTTGTGCCCGAGGTTGCTGTGGCGCTGGTGCCTGGGGTCGATTTGACGCTGGTGCCTGTAGCTTCTGAGGTCTGGCAACTGGAGACCTCTGGGCTGCTGCTGGCGGTTGCAGGGAAGGGAGCACGTTCCCTAATTGCCGTCTGCACCATTTCCTGTATGCGACGGAGGAGAGCCTCTTCTGATAGCGTTGCTGAAGGGCCAAACGCTGGAGTCGACAGCGAGGCGAGCGTCTTTGATGTCGACATAGTAGGAAGCGCAGAGAAGGCTGTAGAAGAGGATGTAGAGGGCGCGGAAGACGCGGCGAGCGCGGAAGATGCGGGTAGCGCGGGAGATGCGGATAACGCAGCGGGTGCGAAAGACGTGGCGGGCGCAAAAGACGCAGAAGACGCGGCAGGCGCGGAAGACGCGGCAGGCGCGGAAGATGCGGGAGATCGGTTTTTTTGTCGTGGCGACAATGGTACAGTAGTTGATGGAAGTGGGGTGAAGGAGGCGATCTTCAGCTCTAAGGCAGCTCGTCTTTTCCTCTCCTCCTTCAGCTGTTCTGTAAGGGCTGCAACCTGTTCCTTCAGGACTTCCACTTCATCTTGCTTTTTCAGCTTTTTCCCTTTGGCACTAAACACCATAATTGGTCTCTTCCGATTGCCAAGGGTCAGCTGGGATGGTTTCGGTTGCGATTCCGTGTCCATGTCCATTCCCTGGTTGGTGATCCGTTCGCGGGTTGCAGTGGAAGAAGAGCCTTGCATGGACAGCCTCGGAAGTCCGCTGGCCTCTTCTCTGCGCTCCTTCATTAGGGCTTCAAGATATTGCGTTAGGGTTTGCCCTTCTATAACCCTGCGCGACATGTAGGCGTTGTTGGATTCGCCTTCCAGTCGTTCCTCGGTATACGAAAATGGCAAATCGTCGATTTCGATACCAAGTAACTTCATGTTAAGGCGATTCTTCTTCTGCGATTTGGTCGGAGGTTTGAAAGCGGGTCCACCACGGATGACGTTCTTCGCTAAAAATCCTTCGACATCAAATTCTGCATCAGTGATTTCGTTTCGGTTTTTGCCAGTGCCTACACCTCGGGTACCGCTGGCGTCGGTAACAGGAGGCGATCCGTCCGGAGTTGGGGGGGGTTGTTTCGAGTTCAAATCCATACTTGTTCCCACGAGTACCGGCGAACTGGATACAACTGCAGTAGAGCGCTCGCGTGCTGCAGAGGGCCTATATACTGTAGAGGTCGGCAGGTATCTACAGGTCTCACGTAGAGGTGGTTCTCCCACCCAAACCTCGCTGGTAATGCGAGTAAACTTCCACACGGCTAGGAAGTTGAGGAGGGTTTTAGATACCCACAAACTGTTACGCATGGTTCTAAGGTACAAACCTAGGTAGGTTACAGGTGGCTACCATGCCTCCCTTTGTACCTCGAATTCCATGCGCCTTGAGCCGGGAGAAACCCATGGACGCGAAGACTTGGCGAGAGGGACGTGAAAACACTGAGAACAGTGGAGTACGTAACCCCAACAAGCCAAAGAAGTGCGTAACCCATGGTCACCGACAGCTGAAGGGGAATTAAGGAATAACAACGTTTGAGGATAGGGTTGGGATGAGCCTCCATACACCGCAGAGACCCGGGTGGATAAGACGTTACATCTCCTAGACGTGGGGGAGGACCCCCATCTAGAGTCACTACTATGAAACTAGCTGTGACCCGTCGACAGAGTGAGCCCCCCAAGCTAGAAGGGGATAGGATCACTTAGGGAATGGGGAGAGACCACACCTGGTGGGAATCCAGGTGCCACCATCTGCCATTGGTTCGTTTCCCAACTGTCAATAGGCTCTTACCTAAGGATTTCCTTAAGTAAGTACCCCGACAAGCTGTTCCACTTAAACCAGCCCACCACGATAAGGTTGCAGACAGTGTAGGAACAACAGAGGCTAGTGTGAGCGCACATAAGTGAGACATCACATATAACTTTCCAAGGAAAGTGTCGCATGTTGCTCCGTTGGGATCCTCCGAACCCCTAGTCTTAAAAAAGACTAAGGTGGTGTCCGGTGGGCCCCGGGGGGCTGGAACCTAACCTAACCTAACCTAACCTTTTTTTTTTTTTTTTTTTTTTTTTTTTTTTTTTTTTTTTTTTTTTTTTTTTTTTTTTTTTTTTTTTTGGTTCCGCAGTTCGAACTTCCTCGATGCGGCTAATTTATTTAGAAATATCGGGGTACATATGTGGGTGTGGTGAGGGAAGCTCAGCTGGAGAGCGGGCAGATAGGATGACCAGGGCGGATTTTTACCTTTCGGTTTCTCATCTCACCCCAAACACCCCAACTCCCGCCCCCAACCAGCACCCCCTCCGCCCAGATGGGGTGAGGTACATGTTATTACATGGACAGGTAGTGCACATATTTAACAAAATATAGGAGATACATGCTACAACATGAACAGGTATTATTACATAATACAATTTTAAACAAAATATGTCAACATATACAGAGTATGATAGGAATGTACTTCATTGTAAGATGCAGCATATATAAATGAATGATATCTCATACGCCAGTTGTCCTCACTACTAGCGAAGGTTTTACGGGCTGTGCCTACCTTGCGTTCGGATTCTTGGATAGAGCTGGTTACATCGCTAGATTCATCCCTTTAGAAATTTTTTTTTTTTTTTTTTTTACATAATAACAGTGTATATAGCAAGTACGTCATATTTACATCAGTTGTTAGAATACATGTATCATCAAATATAGATTTGGTACTACAATTTTAATTAATAATCTATTAATAGTGTTTGTCAATTTAGGGAAATTGATATCTGATGTACTGTCTTTCCATTACACATCTAAGGTAAACTAAGACCTCAGTAATGTTTAGGAGAAAGTCTGGCATCGGTCTATAGCCCCGCATAATCTCGGGTCGTATGTCGTCATTATTTTCGCATTCAAAAACTAAGTGCAAAGAGGTTTCTCTGGCTTGTAAACAGCTGCACCATGGATTAACACTCTTTCCAATTTCGTACAGGTAAGACCTGAAGTTGCCTTTCCCTGACAGAATTTGCGACAAATGATAATCCGGCTCAGTGTCCGCAAGTATCCAGGTTTTAATATTAGGAATCAGTGTATGTGTAACTATACTTTTATTATTTTTCTCCCACTCCCCCTGCCAAAAGTCAATAATTTCCCAGAATATTATTTCCTTAAATTTATTTTCTGAGACTGTAATGTTATTTAGTGTGAAATATGTTTTAAGTCCCCTCCTATGAATGTTACTTACTTCAGAAAATATACTTTTATCGTCAATTTTAAAATTATAATCAATTTTAATGTCTTTCTTTTTGATGTATTTGTATGTTTGAGCCATGACAGTCAAATGTATGGGTGGTGTTTTTGCAATAACAAGTGCCCCTTCAGTGGCAGTTGTTTTGTACAGTCTAGCAATGTTCAACGCAAAAAATCTCTGAAGAGACATAATTTTTGTTCTTATTCCTTTTAGTTGAAATCTATGTACGAATAGAGATGAGCAGTATCTTAGACGTGATCCAACTATTGCTCCGAACATCACTCTCCTCGCCCAATTTGAATACCCCCAGACATTCCCACATATCCGGTTCATCTTCGGAACGAGTGATCTGCATTCAGAGATTACATGCCTGATGTGCATGTCAAATTTAAGATTATCGTCAAAAAAGACACCAAGATATTTGAAATAATTTTGAGTTTTTAATATTTCCCCATTTATGATTATTTTACTTGGTTTGTACATACAAGATTTTTTATACTTTGAAAAGTTGCAAATCTGTGTTTTTTGTATGTTTAAATTGAGGTGCATATCTTTTAGTTTTTCAATAATTTTATACAAAGTTTTTTCAGTTTTCCTAGCCACTCGGTCCGGAGACGAAGCCGAGACTAGTACCAGCAAATCGTCAGCATATCCAAAGAATTTTACATTTCTATATATATCTTGTACTAGAAAAATTTCGTTAAAGAGTACGTTCCAAAGAAGAGGTCCAAGGACTGATCCTTGCGGACAGCCCCTCTCATACTCTCTTTCAATTGTAACTCCCTTATTTTTAAATATGATTTTTCTTTCTTTTAAGTAATTTGTTATTAGAAATTTAACATTAATATTTATATCTAGACTGTGTAATTTTGTGACGATTAGCGGCCAATACGCTGTGTCAAATGCCTGCGATATATCCAGACTGACCGCAGTAACGCACCCTTTCCTTTCAACTTCAGTCTTAATATGGTTATTCACTAGGCCGACCACTTCTTCACAGCCCCTTCCAGTACGAAACCCGTACTGTTGGTCTGCCAGGAAGTTAATCCGTTCTAGCTCATCTTCCAGCTTATTTTTTATAATTTTTTCATAAATTTTTCCTAGGTTAGGTAATAGGGAGATAGGTCTAAAGTCATTAGGGGTTTTAGCTTCAGTTTTCTTAGGGAATATAACTGGACTAGCTATTTTCCAAATTTTTGGGAAATGATTTAATTTTAGCAGTTTATTATATAGTTGTATTAATACAGCCGGATGTGATTGCTCAATGATCTTGATAGTAGTGTTACCAATACCGTCAATACCAGGAGCCTTTTTGCCATTCAGATCTTTTATTATTTTATATAATTCATGGTTAGTTATTTGTATAGGGTTGGAGGTTGGTTCGCATTTTAGTCTGAGTTCATAGAATTTTTCCAAGAGCGCTACATCGTTATTATTTAGCTGACTAACTGGGGGATTATTTGGAAATTTGCAATTTATTAAGTATTTTAGATTTTCTTTATAGTATGAGTTTTCATCAAAGTCATTATTATTTGGTAGCATCGGTGGGTAAATAGTTTCTTTTTTTAATTTATCAGTGGAGAGCCTGTACGGAAACCCCCAGATCTTGGGTGTTTCGCACTCCGCTCTCCATTGTTTTATTTTAGCTTCTTTGATTTTGGTCTTGTATTCTGTTTTAAGAATTTTTAACTGAGAATAAAAATGTGTTCTAACGTCTTCATTTTTTAATTTTTCAATTTTTCTTTTAATTTTTTTAATTTTTTGTTTGATTTCTTCGAGGTTTTTGTTCCACCATTTTATACCACCTTTTATTTTTTTCTCAGACTGTTTTTGCAGATTAGCTATTTCTAGTTGAAAATTTAGTATCCATTTGTCAATTTCTTCTTTACTTTCAGGGATTCTTGAAATCTTCATGTTTTTAATTTTAAATTTTAGTTTGTCATAGTTTATAATAGTTTTACCATCTTTTTCTAATTTTTTATCATCCATTTTAATTTTTCCGGTAATAATATAGTGATCTGATAGAGAATTAGTAAAATCGTAATTAATATCTGAAATTATACCATCATTTTTGTTATTATCATTAGTTATTATATAGTCCAAAATGCTATTATACTGTCTTCTGACGAAAGTAGGTTGATTTACAGTATTGTTGATTTTTAAATTATTATTATCAACAAGTTCCTCCAATAACTTACCTCTATTGCATGTTACCGTATTATTCTGTATTCGATGAATCTTCGCATTAAAGTCGCCAATAATAATAAGATTTCTTGCAACATTTTCTTTTACCACGACATCGAGGAATTGCATCATCGAGTCAATAGGTAGGTTTGGTGATAGGTACACAGCAAAAACTCTACATACCGTATCAAAAAATAAATCAATTTGGATGAGGTTATCATATTCAATAGGGGTATTTATGAATTTAATCTCGTTTTTAATTGCAATTAGAACGTCATTTTTATGTATAATGTTATAGCCAGGATAAGAATAAGGTTTGTTATAATTTTTTGCGGGTGGTTCAGTTATTATTACAATTGGAATTTCTTGCTTCTCAACAGTTTGCATTAAGCTATTAAGAGCTGTTGGTGACTTTTGGGTATTTAAATAGACGAATGTTTTATCATGAAAGACTCTCTGTTCAATTTTAGTAGTTTTCTGAGTTTTTTTTGTTTTGAGTTTATTATTTATTTCAGCAATTTGTTCTTTTAATTTTGTTTGTATTTTTTTTGTTATTGTTTCATCCACATCTGACCAATCAGATTCATCAGAAGTGGACGAAAGAATTATTTTTTTATTTCTTTTAGTTTCTTCATTATTGTCTATTTTTGCGCATGATTTATGTTTGTTTATTTGTGTAGGTAAGTTACTTATGCACGAGGGAGCCCCGCCATCTCCTCTATAATTAGAGGTAGACGCATCAGGATCCCTCCTGCACAGCCACTCTCCCCACATAGTTCGGGCTGCAGCACAGCGTTCTAAATCGGAGTCATCGGATGTAGAGGTCATAGTTTACCAGAGCCGGTCCAGAGCAATAAGCATCTTTCCCAGACTGTACAACAATTTGAAAGCCAAAGCAAAAGCAGCCCTTATGTCAAGACCATTAATTTTGAAAAGTAGAAGTAGGAATAGACCAGCAAGGCTCGTCTACAATATCTCTATATGTATATATAATAATGTAAATGTAACAATGTTTATAATGATTATTACAATAAATTATAAAGAAATATGTCCGCTTGTATCATTATGTTACGATATATAATCAGTACGTTTGAATACTCTCTCGCATTCCTTTATGTAGGATGGACATTTGGGATCGAAGATAGAATGATCTACTTTATTAATTATTTTTTTCATTCTTTCGTTATGTTTTGTACATGGCACACAAGGGTGTCCCTCTATGTACTTAGGATTCCGACATGGGAACTTTTCGGAGTCGCGGTGGCCAAGGTCACCGCATACCCGGCATCTCGTCACTTGAATATGTCTTCTCATGGTGCACATGGAGTACATTATTTGTACCTTCCTTTTCGCCATCAACTTACGATATTGAGCGGGGGTTTTACACGTTATAACTGCAAATTTGTTATATGTCGAATTTTTGTAATTTCTGAGTGAGATCCATTCTGGTTCCTCACCAGTCAGATCCAAAATGGCCTCTTTTATTTGCTCAGTATCATAATCCTTGTCGAGATTATGTAATTGTAGTCGTGGCATTTCCGACTTAATTTCCTTGTATTGTAGCCCTAAATTCTTATTTTTGTCTAGGTATGCCATCATGTTACCTTTATCTTGATTAGAAGCAAGGTATAGCACAACTGCGCCATCCTTCCTTACTCTTTTACCATTAACTTTAATTTTAAGTTTATGAATGGGTATACTAAGCATAACCTTCTTGACGTTAACGGTGTCGTCATTTGTGAACACAATAAGGGTGTTCGCATCAAGGGGTTCGTGTTTAGGTAGGTCAGCTGAATTAGTTACAACTTCAGCAAATGAGAGGTCGGGAATAATTCGATTTATGGTTACATTAGGTTGGGAATTGTGTAACATTGGTGTAGCCAAAGGATGTACGAAATCTCTTGCGTTAGCGTGAGGGAGCTCTCTAATAAGAGTGTCGTTTTCCTCATCACTGACGTTTCTTGGAGGAATGGATTTGTTCTTTTTCCTTAACGGACTTGAGCATTCTTCGTCATCTTTTAGGTTTTGTTTGAGTTCTTCGAACTCTTTTTTCATGATCATTAATTCATCGATTGATGCCTTGGTAGTATCATATTTTTGGTTTAATTCCGCGAATTGCTTACTAACATTATTCTCGTAGTTTATTATAATATTATTTACGCCTAACAATGTTTCAGTAATATTAGTTACGATACCTTTGTCCAAATTAGAACTAGTTACCATGTCAATAACTGTTCTAAACGCTGCTGAGGTCTGTTCGGATATACTGGTTAAAATAGCACCAGTAGGATTGGGTTGCGGAGTAGCGGGGATTATATCTGCGTCAGAGATAGCCGATACCTGCGATCGTACCGGAGTAGCGGGGCAGAGAGTGTCGTCCTGGATCTCCATGTCGTCTGCCTGTGAAAAAACGTCATCGGATTGCTCGGAATAGCGATCGAACTCCATTCCTAGGTTCGCATCTCTCGGCTTCCAAGTTGGGTAAGGCCTCAATCATCTGCTGCACCGGGACGTCACGTGTACTCCAAGGACAGTAGCTGATCTCTCCATCTTGGGGGTGGATTTCTTAGTGGTAGGTAGCTAGGATTAGATTTAGAAGTGAGGTCCATGGATGGACCTGACTCCATACGTGAAGGTTGATGTAACGGGGGGGAGGTTCCTTCTTCCCTCCCCCTCGGCCTTTGCCAGGGGATTTACTCATTGTAAGGAAATTTCATTTCCAAACATAAAGCAATATAGTAGTGTGATTAGCGGCGGTAATAGAAGTAAACCAAGGCTATTGGTATTCTCAACCAAGCCTAACTTATTTGTGCCAAGCCTAACCTAGACCGTGCCAAGCCTAGCTTAACTCGACCAAGCCTATCCTATGGTCGCCAAGTCTAGCCTACTAGACTTGGTCAGCACGTGGCACTTGTTTAAGGCTAATTATAAGCTAATTACACACGCACAAATTGAGTTACGCACTCCGCGAAATGTTTAACACAATTACTGTTACTAATCGCACGTTTTCACACTAAATTCGCAATAAGCGCACTTCTTTAAACACTGTATTTGCAAAAGTTGTGCAAGCCAACCTTATCCAGGCTTGGTCTGCACGTGTGCAGACACAAAAAAGTTAATTATAAAAATTAAAAAGTTTATATCAAGAAACCGAAACACGAAACGTGTACACCATCACTAAATGCATGGATGAAACACAAAAAACACATTAAATATATCGTTTTTACCGCAATTTAACGCAAAATACTGGAGAGCACATGTGCGCCTCATGGCGTTCAAAGAGCAAGTAACCTAACCTAACCTAACCTAACCTAACCTAACCTAACCTAACCTAACCTAACCTAACCTAACCTAACCTAACCTAACCTAACCTCCCTGATCATCGCTACAAACTGGGCGGGTTAAGTTAGGTTGAGTTACTTGTAGCAAAGTGGGCGGCTACTCTTATGCCCAAAATACTAATCAACACACTCATCATTTCATTGCTTTGGAAAAAAAAAAAAAATAATAAGGTAACGGTGTATATCAACTCCCCTCTTCTAAGAGGGGGGGGGTGTGAACCCCTATATTGGCCACGCATTAAAAAAAAAAAATAAAATAAAATAAAAAAAAAAAAAAAAAAAAAAAAAAAAAAAAAAAAAAAAAAAAAAAAAACAACAACAATTTCAGTAATAAGAATGCACACAGTGACACATAAAGTTAGCGCACCAAAACATGTACAAGCTTTCCGCACATAGAAATTGAAGTAGAACTGGTTGTATTATGTATAGGTACCTACTTTTTGTCAATTCCTTAACTAGGTACCAACCAACGCAAAACTTTTCTTATTTATCTTACATTCCTTCATTATCGATAATGACACATTTCCACCAAATCTTTGGGCTGAAGAGCCAAATTTAGAGCCAACAACCACTAACGGAGCATTTCGCTAGTGTCGTGGTCAATTGGGAATCGTAACACAAAAGAACTAACCAAAAAAAAAAAAAAAAAAAAAAAAAAAAAAAAAAAAAAAAAAAAAAAAAAAAAAGGAACGAAAACGTGCATACGTATGAACGTCCTGACGCTATCAATACAACTTAGCCTCAAAAATTCGGTGGTTTCCAACGTTTTGTATCTGTCGCTTTCTGTCGTACCTTCAAGCATAATGCGCATGCGCAACCTTATTCCCGCGTTCTACAACGCATTTTCTACGAACAGCAGTAAATAGCGGTTGATGAATGTTCGTGATCTGGCGCATGCGCATAATGGTTGAACTGGAGGTAGAATGCCCCTTCCGCCCGTGTAAGTCTCAACGTACACTAAGTGAACTTCTTATGTACGTCGCTCGGTCCATTATAGTCTTTGACTATAAAGAATATGGACTGCTTAATGTGAGCTTGCCCGTCTTGAACCATAGAGAATGCTATCTCAGTGAGCGAAATTACCAATATACGCGGGAAGTTCAAACTAAGAGTGTTACAGATTATAATTTATAAATCACAATGGTGTGAAAAGAGAAAAAAGTAACTCAGAGTTATTTCTATTTACATTTGCGGAGATAGATGAACATTTTTAAATGACTCAAGTTCCAGTTGCTTAAAAAAAAAAAAAAAAAAAAAAAAAAAAAAAAAAAAAAAAATCACAAAATTAGCAACTCTATTTTTTATTTTACATATTTCTTTTATTACTATTTACTACTACAAGTAAGTATTTGAAAAACAGGAAATGACATTACCCAACTTTGAATTGAAATATCATACCTTCAGCGGAATTCTTATGTTACTATCAGGTGGCAAGCAAATTTTTTTTTTTTTTTTTTTTTTTTTTTTTTTTTTTTTCCAATGAAACCCATCTATGGAAGTCTATGAAACACTGTGCAGAGTTACATTCCCAAACTTCCTAAATCTAATGTCCAAAACTGCCAATTGCAAATATGCTATACCAATATATGTCCAATTTTCAAAATTTAGAGCCAGATTAACCAAACTCATTTAGTATATTAGTGACTTGAATGCATTTAACACTCTTTCAAACTGTTTCACACACTCATATACGGTAGTATTCTTCAAAAAAAAAAAAAAAAAAAAAAAAAACTCCATCCGGCCTGTCAGGAGTCATTAAAAATTTTTCCCGATATGTATGTATTCCGTCTACACCAATAATTCGTAGAATATAATGATATTTTCTGCATTCTTATGGTTCTTTGCGGATGCAAGCAGATTTCTCCCCACGAACCACATTCCAAAAAAACATCGACAAATGCTGTACAAAGCATTTTCAAAATTCATAAACCAACCCACATAACGGAATAAAAATTACTGCTGCATTTCTGAATTACCCAACACAAGGAAATTGAGCTGAATGCATCTCCAGGTGTTGGTAATTTCACGAAGTAAACATTAAAATCACTTTAAAAAACAACGTCAAAGATTTTATGTGTTCTTGTACCTGTAAATCAGGGTCTGTAAAATGCAAACATATCGTTAGGTTTCTTATTAAATTAATGGAGTAAGTATGAAATAGCTTGTAGCTCCGAAAAAGCCTCTTATGACCAGCATAAGATTGAGAATCATTTTGAATGTTTTAGAAAAAGAAACTACAAAGTATCACTATGGCACATTGTTATTTATGTAGTTTGTTAAATAATAGCAGGGTTGCGTACCGCGGTATTTTTTCCGGTTGGTATGGTACTGGTATTTGGTATCGGTATTTTTTCTGGTTGGTACGGTACTGGTATTTGGTATTTATATAATTATCGGTCGGTATGGTACCGGTATTCGGTATTGATATAATTTTCGGTCGGTATGGTACGGGTATATGGTATCGGTATTTTTTCTGGTTGGTGTGGTACCGGTATTTGGTATCAGTATTTTTTTCGGTCAGTATGGTACCGGTATCGGTAAATCCCAAAAAACTGCGGTATTGGTCGGTATATCCCGCGGTATCGGTACTGGTACGCAACCCTAGCCCGCAATATCGCACCAGTTCAATTACTTTAAAACTCAAAAAACGTGTTAGAATCAAAAGCAGGGTTGCGTGTTGATCGAAATTAAAAATTAAAAATTAATAAATATAAATATCATAAATACCGCGGTATTTGCAGAGGGTTGCGTACCGCGGTATTTTTTCTGGTCAGTACGGTACTGGTATTTGGTATCGGTATTTTTTCTGGTCGGTACGGTACTGGTATTTGGTATTAGTATTTTTTCCGGTCGGTATGGTACCGGTATCGGTAAATCCCAAAAAACCGCGGTATTGGTCGGTATATACCGCGGTATCGGTACTGGTACGCAACCCTGAATAATAGCATAAGCACAAAACAGTTTTATCGTACGAAACAGAAACTAACACTAATTCTCAAACTCAATTGTAGCCTTATTTTTTGATTTTTTATTCAGAAGTCTACACATTAAATAAAAACTGGTATCTTTATTTCATAATATCATTTGCAAAATATGAAAAAGTGGTCTATAATCTTACATAGAAAAATAAAAAAATAAAACAAAATGGTCTCCTTAAAAATACAGTATGATTGAAGAAAAAGAAAAAAAATTAGCTGAGAGAAAAAATTAAAAAAAAAAAAACTGAAAGTATATAAACATGACTTAATATCGGTAAATTACGGTAAGAAACTTGTCATACAATGATAATGAATAACTTTACTTTTACAAAAAAAATGCGAAAAAAATAGCAGGAACGTTATCACGAATCTTACTCTTTATCCTCCCCTTTTGTTAGTTTTAGAAACGGCCATCAGAGTTCAGCCACTTCGCTTTTATTTCCCAACATCCCTAGCGAGCGTTAACGAATTCGTTAACTCGTAACGAATGTTCATAATAGGCGCCCAGGGAGGCCAACCTCTCCGATTGGGAACTACGAAAATTTCTCTTGAATTACTGAGCAGCAGTGCATGCACACAGTCGTATGTTACAAAAATTAGTTTCATGTTGTATCGATTATGTAGCATAACCAAACCCTAGATAGCAAGCATATTGTTAGCGGCTGTTTTCACTTTTTAAATTAGAAATTTTTCTCTCGAATCTATATCACGAAAAATTGAAATATATCCTTGGAAATAAAATATTACATACGACCACTCAACACTTGACTATGATTGGTAAATTAATTACTACTAGTGTCTACTCGCCCCTTCGGGGCTCGCAATAAAAATTAAAAGAAGAAAAACCAGTTATTTTATCAAATGAGTGCTGCTACATTCAAACTGCACAACCTAATTTATTCTTATTTATTACCCCCACCAAGAGTTTTTCCTTTCAGGATAGGCTCGCCCCTTTATACCATTGTATACCTGCCATTTTAAACAATTTTACAACTTTACCCTTGCTCTCACCTATGTACAAAGCTTTTATTGAAATTTATCACCTTTTTTCCCTTTGTATACCTGCTATCCTTTATACTTTTTACACCTGCTGCTCAAAACAATTTTATGATTTTACCATTGAACATGTACAAAGCTTTTATTAAAATTTACAACCTTTTTTTCCTTTATATTCGTGCTATCCTTTATATACGTTTTATACCTGCTGTTTATAACAAGGATGCGCACGCATCTCAAAACCGATTTCATTTTGATTTTAATATGTGACTAGGCATACGAAAACCAGGTTAGTGTCCATGCGACTAGGCATACGAAAACCAGGTTAGTGTCAAAAAATCTTCTTTTTTTTTGTACTAGAAGACCTCTGTTTTGGATGAAATTCCAAATATTTCGGAAAAAACGCAAAGACGAATAATTAAACACACTTCTTCAAACATTGTACCTTCTATTTCAGTTTTGTCACATTACAGAATAAAATTATATGAAAACCGTTATCCTTTCTCGTGTACATAATTATAACAAGAACAACATAACTCTCCGCAAGGTAGGGAGAGAAGAACATATATTTAGCGCGCTCTCGCGACACTCCGGCAAGCAAAGAAAAAAAAAGAATTTTTTTTTTTTTTTTTTTTTTTTTTATGAGGTATTTACGTAAAATTAAATTGTAAAAATTAAAGAAACTGAAAAATTACGAGCATAATGCTAAGAAAAAAAAACTCTAAGCATAAATTCTGAAAATAATAATAATAATAAACTCTAAATTAAGTAAACAAATCATTCATCACTGATTTCTTGCTCCTCGCACTCGATTTCCGCGATCTCAAAGTCCGATTCGTCACAGGCTTCATTATATGTTGTCTGTTGTGACACAATATTATCATCTTCTACTGCGGTAATGTGAAGCTCTAGAGGAGCTAAATATTTAATTGAATACACAGCGGTGTACCCATTAGCTGTTTTTACTTGCGCTGACCTTACGACTCCATCGTGACTTTTTATCACCTGAAGAATTTTTCCCATCCTCCAATCATTCCTTTTTGCATTTGGTAATGCAATTAGTACAATATCACCACATTTGGGTATGCGATGAGTAGTACGGTGGGGTACCTTTAATCTGTCAATCCTTTCTCGAAGTGACAAAATATAATGAGATGACCATGTTTTCCAGTATTCTTGCAATATCTCATCACTTATTTTCCATGTTGCAATAAGATTACGTTGTACGCCTGTGGTGGCAAAAATATCTTCATTTGAATTGGAGTTTGGTACCGGTGGAAATTCTTTTTGTAGAAAATTGCAAGGGCGTAGGATTGGAGAGTTGGGTTCTGCATCTACATAGGTGAGGGGTCTTGCATTTATCATGGCTTCTATTTCTTTCATGATTACTTTCAGCATACGATCTGATAACAATTTATTTCTGAAAGTGCGTTTTAGTGCCCCTTTCACTTCAGCTATCATTCTTTCATACACACCACCCATCCAGGGGGAGTAGTGTGGAATAAATTTCCATTCTATTTTCTTGATGCTGAGATATGATTCTATTGAGGGTTCTTGTACCACATTTTTCCAATACTCTTTATGTAGTATCTAAGGTGTGAAATTGTGCTGCGTTGTCTGATACAATAAAGGATGGTGTTGTACGCCTTGCTACAAATTCGCGTAAAGCAAAAAGTATTTCGCTTGCTGTGACGTCATCTAGAGTTTCTATATGAATTGCTCTAGTTATTAAGCAAGTGAATAAGAGGCCATAACGCTTATTGGTCTCTTGGTTTAATGAACTGACTTCATTTTTTGTGTATAACGGACCGAAAATATCTATGCCAATATACTTGAATGGAAACTCTGTTTTTTCCAAGCGAAATTTTGGTAGTGGTGCGACTGGTGGAAGCTTATATGGTTGGGTATTTGACCGAACACATTCACCGCATAATTTGCGTATTGTATTTAAAATTGTACGACGTCCTTGGGGAATCCAATATTCCTTGCGAATTATGGATAATGTATGCGATACTCCTGCATGGAAATTATTTTTATGGATTTGCAGGATTAATAAATTCACGAAACGGCTTCGCCTTGCTAGCAGAATTGGATTTTTTGTGTTTTCTGGTAAAATAGGTGACTGCTCAAATCTTCCTTTACACCCAGTTGGGTGAAACTTCGCCTATACGCGCTTGAAAGTCGCGTTTAAACAGCGATTTTTCAGGACTAGCGTCTGCAAAGTCGCTGATAATCTCGCGTTAACCCGCGACTAGGCGATATTACACGCGTAATAAAAAGTCGCGCGTTAGAGCGATTAAAAATTCGCTCATAATGTCGCCTTACAAAAGTTCGTTACACGCGACTTTGTAAATTACGCTTATAAATTCGCCTACCTATCTTTGTCATGAGAATTTTAACATCCCCGCGTTGGTTTGTATACACACCTCTCGCCGTCCACGAACTGATGTGTTGTGGCTGTATAGAGTTCCCTCATTCCTACATTCAGCGTATGTTGGTAGTTCCATAATAGGTATTCGTATTTATTTATTCATTTATTTATTGTTGTTTTATTTGCTCATAAGTGCATATTTAAACATTTGCAAACAATCATGTCGAAAAAACCGTAAGTAATTCTTATTTATTTATTTATTTATTTATGTGTTTATTCATTTATGTGTTTATTTATTTAATTATTTATTTATTTATTTATTATGTATTTATTTATTTATTTAATAAATAAAATTTAGTCAATATTTATAGGACTAAATTTTAATGGTATGATGAGTAAAGGTATGGAAGGAAGTGGGTGAGGACTGAGGAAGAGGAGAAAATTACATTTTTTCACGTGTTTTGGCCTATTTTGTACTTATTTATCTGAGGCTGCATCGATTTTAGAAAAAATAAAATACAATTTTTTTTACCTACCTGAACGTAATTACTTTTGCTTTACACTCAGCTACTTTCATTTTCGATTATGCTCAGTAACATTTTAATTCAAGAGGGGTTGCTTTAGAAAATTAGTAGGTACCAATAAGTTGAAAATTAAATCTAAGTAATTTTCTAAATCCCCATCAAATGAAATTGCCAACGTTTAGTTATTTTATAGTAATTTATATAATGGCTGTTTATTAGAACACAAGTGTTGAAGGTAGGAATAAATTGAATTATAGTTGTGGTAGAGATTATGTTCATACTGATGACGGAAATATACATAGAAAAGACAGTAGAGCTGGTGATAGTACTACTGGTATACATATGAATGTTAATTTACCTATTTCTTCCATTAATTTTTTTTTTAATTTTCTTATTTTTTCATTTTTGTTTCAGATATTACTTACCTTTCAAAAAGTTCTAACGGATACTTATACATAAACATATTATGTATAAAAACATTTTTTTTTTCAAGTTTAACGTAAAAATACATATATTTCTAATTTCTTAATGATTTTGAATATTTATAGTGATTTATTATAGCATCATATAAAAATTCACGCGTATTTACTTTTTTAAAATATGAATTCTGGATTATTATTGCGTTCATTATAATTATAATTTCACTAATAGTCTCAAATTTATGACTGAAAATAATTCAATATAATGAGCGAAATAATAATCAAAAATTCATTGAAAAAACGTTGAAAATTTCCACAAAAACCTGCCGTGATGAAAAAAAAAAACAAAAAAAAACCACGACGATAAATTAGGCGACATTATATGCGCAGTGGCTGTTCAAATGAAACGCGACGCGCATACGCGATTTTATAAGCGAATATAGTATATGCGCAGTCGCTA
Organism: Phenacoccus solenopsis; assembly: GCA_009761765.1. Taxonomy (NCBI): domain Eukaryota; kingdom Metazoa; phylum Arthropoda; class Insecta; order Hemiptera; family Pseudococcidae; genus Phenacoccus; species Phenacoccus solenopsis. The sequence continues at coordinate 77,995 of VFXL01000307.1, read as the reverse complement.
TTCAAATGAAACGCGACGCGCATAAGCGATTTTATGAGCGAACAAAATATGCGCAGTCGCTATTCAAATGAAACGCGACGCGCATAAGCGATATTATAAGCGAACAAATAGGCGACTTTATGGGCGAAAAAAAAGACGCGTTTGTCCTGGAAAGTCGCCGCGATTTTAGCCGCGTATTTATAGGCGAAGTTTCACCCAACTGGGCACCGTATAATTCCCATTTCGTCAATAAATAAACCTAAATTTTTAATTAATTTTGTTGATTTATTTTGTTCGAGTGCTTCAAAGACCTCGGAGTACCATGTGATCTGCTCTGCTTTTACCCATATGCGTTCTGCGTAGGTGAATAAGTTCTTCTCTAAACTCATTTGAATGCGATTCCTGGAAAACTTATGAACTGCCTGAATACAGCGCACTGTAACTTTCATCAGTAGTTCGTACGATGAAAAATTATCTGCATTTATACCAAAGGGTGCATTTTTTTCTTTGGTGATGGTTAAAGCCGCTATTGCTTCTGCAGGTTCAAATTCTAGTGTTTGTGTAATTTCTCCTGTTGGTACTAGTGGAGGAGGCCATTTTGAACTGTGTTGTGATAACCATACTGGTCCAGAATACCAATTTGATGCTCTCAACTGTGACAGTGTTGTGCCCCGTGAAGCTATATCTGCAATATTTTCTTCGGTGGGTACATATCGAAATTCAGTATTTGGTAAAGAATGAATTTCTTTTATTCGCCTTGCTATGAAAGTTGGAAGTATGCGAGATGATTTTATCCATGATAAAACACACATGGAATCTGACCAGATAAATTTATCAATTTTTTCTGGGAAGTTAAAGGCTTCTGACACAAATTTCAAACTTCTTATACCTAAGACTACGGCAATAAGTTCGAGTTTTGGGATAGAAAGTTGACGCTGTGGTGTGACTCTAGCTTTAGCAAATACAAAATTTGTGGTAATTTCTTGTTCATTACAACGAATATAGATTACAACTCCGAATGCTGCGGCTGAAGCATCTACAAAGCAATGTAACTGTACATTTCTCTTGACTGGTATATATCGTTGTAATTTTATTTTGTTTATCTCAGTGATATTTTGTAAAATATTATGCCACTCTGTTATTACGCAGTCTGGCAATTTTTGATCCCAATCGTAGTTTTCTTGAGTAATTTTCTTTAACAGTAATTTGGCGGGTAGTAAAATTGGTGCCAGCATACCCAGGGGGTCAAAAACTGTAGCTGATGTCTGTAAAATTGTTCTACGCGTAACCACTGTAGCTTTTTGAAATGTTGGCTTTAATGAAATTTCATCTGTGTCCGTGTTCCAGATAAGACCTAATACATTAATTGAACTATTAGGTTCCGTATCTGTAGAGTTAAACGCTTTTCTAACTTCTTCTGAATTTGTAGACCATAGTCTTAAATTCATATTCATGAGGTTGAATTGTTTTTTCAAGTCTTGGTATAACATAACTGCCTCTTGTTTTGTTCCTACTGCTGTGATTAGGTTATCTGCGTAAAAATCCTTTCGCACCACATTCAAAAATTCTGAATTTTGTTTTTCAAAGTGAAATTGTATCGTTGCTAAAAGCAAAAAAGGACTAGCAATAATGCCAAATGGAACACGCTGAAATCTGAATATACGTAAGTTCTCTTCTGTTAATGGTTTCTTGATGTCCGCCAGCCATAAAAAGCGTACTACATCCCTATCTTGAGGACAAAGATTTATCTGATGGAAGGCCTTTTCAATATCAGCAACAAGACCAATTTCTTCTTTTCGAAAGCGAATTAACATTGCAGTCAAGTCATTTAAAAGGGTTTTTCCTTTATAAATGCAGTCGTTCAATGAATTGAATTTTTTCGATGACTTAGCTGACCCATCAAAAACACTCCTAATTTTTGTATTTTTTGTTTCTGCGAAAACTGGATGATGGGGTAGGTAGTGGATAGGATTTTGGGAGTTATAGGCTGATTTTTTTATCAACCTGCTCAATAATACCGCTTTGCTCCTGTTGTTTGAACAAATTATCGTATTTTCCATCAATTCTTCATTATTTGCATGGATACGCACCAGTGATTTAAGACGAGCAAGTGCCAATCCATAATTTGTGGGTATATTGGGTGGGAATTGTTTCCATGGCCAGCTGACCTCGTAGCGACCGTTGACCACAGTAATATTTTGGTAAAAATTTTCTAAAGCAATGGCTTCATTTTTGGTTTCATTCAGAGTAGTTTCTTCTATCCCAATTTGTTCCAATGTCCATAATTTTTCGATTGCTTGCGCACTTGTTACCATAACCGAAGTAGCTTTACCACTGCCTACTATTTTTCCAGCTACGATCCATCCAAAGTGTGTGCTCAATAGATGTAGATCTTCGTTTATTTCAATATGGTCAAATTTTAATATTCGGCAAAAATAATCGCTACCTATCAATATAGTAATAGGTTTACCACTTCCTGTTTCAGCATAAGCTAAATTAGCAACTTTTGGATTTTGAGCTTTAAAATTCTCGATATCAATTGTTGGTACCGAATCAATAATAAATGGCGTTGTGTTTGCACGTATTGGAATAGTAGAGTTATCTGCCGGTAGGAGAATTTCAAATTCAGTATACGAAGTTCTCATTTTCTTCGGATTTTTGGTTTGAAATGCGGTTACCTCAAATGTGTCAGTATCTGATTGGTCTAACATTAATTCGTTTGCGGCATCTTCAGTGATATATGTGTGGGAACTGCAACTATCCAATATTAAGCGACCGTTGTTTATTTTTCCATTTATTGGATTACGTATTTGAACAGAAATAGTTAAAAAGGTGCCTTGCTCACCTTTTGCTAATAATGTGGTAGATAACTGTTGGTTAGATTGCTTTAAATTGGAATTTTCTTCAGGAATTTTTCCTATAGGTTTTTTCTCTGGATAACCAAATTTTTTCGGGCATAGGGAGCGGTGGTGCCTTTTAGCTTGTTTACAATATGTACAGATTTTTGTAGATGTACATGCATTTATTGTATGACCCGTTTTTAAGCACAGGTAACATGTATCTGGCTTCAGTTGTTTCTTGCGGTTTACCATTGTGGTATGGGTAGGGCACTCATCAGCCCAATGTCCTTTTTTGACACAAAAAGGACACTCTTTTGATGGAGTTCGTTGTTTTGGTGCAGCTATAAGGGCAGCTGTTGTTGTTAGGTTAGTAGGTTCATGCTGTTTTATTGGGATATCAGCACGATTTTCGAACAGCGCAATATCACGTACTACTTCACGCAGTTGCTTTAGATTTTGTATACGGCTGTAGAATGGTAGTAAGGCTTCCCTAGGATATTTTGCAATGATAATTCGATAAAGTAGGACACTTTTGTCCACATCTTCTCCCAATTGGCTAAGCATACGAAGTGAAGGTTCTAAGGCTTCATAGGTGGCGCGCATTCCACCTATCTTTACTGCAGCCGGCACACATTGTATTTGATGGTATAATTTTTCAATCAGCATCTGTGTATTCCCGTATCGTTCTTTTAAAATTCCTCTTGCCACTTCATAATATTCTCCAGTGACTGGTAGTCCAGATATTTGGTGTAACGCGTCACCTTTCAATAGAGATTTCAGATACGTGAATTTTTCCACACAAGATAAGGATGGATTATAATGAATCGCCTGCTCGAACATTTGCTGAAATTCTTGATAATTTAGTTGGTTTCCCGTAAAGGTGGGGATAGTTAGCTTCGGCAATTTATAATGATTAAGCATACCTATCGCATTTGGTGGAGATGTGTTCGGCTGTTGAGATATCTGCATTGTACTCGAAGAAGGCTGATTATACGAAGGATTTGTATCCATTGGGAGATGAGTTATAGGAAACTGGATGGTTGGTGAGGTAGAGAATGGAAATGCCGAATCTTCCATATTTTTTTGATATGAGGCTGTTGTTTGATCTGAGTGAAGCGGTGCTGACATTGTATTCGATACATACGAAGTCATTAACGGAGTATGGCATGTAAATGATGAAGGTGCACATACTGGATATNGGCAGCTTCAGTTGGGTTGTTATCAACGCGTTGGTGATCCATGTTTCCATTATTGTTCGGTAGATTGGGTGTGTCCATCTGGCGCGGTTGTGTTGCAGGTGCTACAACATCGAGGACGCTGCTTCGTCCATCCATCGATGAGGTCTGGTCGGTTGAGGGGGTTTTTTTGAAGAATCCATAAGAGTTCCCACGAGTACAGGCAATCTATATGTTGATCTACCACGGGTAATGCACCTCTCTCCGTGGCCTTGTACTTGTCCTCAACGTAGAGGCGGTTCTCCCGCCAAACCTCGCTGGTATTGCGAGTAAACTTCCACACGGCTAGGAAGTTGAGGAGGGTTTTAGATACCCACAAACTGTTACGCATGGCTCTAAGGTACAAACCTAGGTAGGTTACAGGTGGCTACCATGCCTCCCTTTGTACTCGAATTCCATGCGCCTTGAGCCGGGAGAAACCCATGGACGCGAAGACTTGGCGAGAGGGACGTGAAAACACTGAGAACAGTGGAGTACGTAACCCCAACAAGCCAAAGAAGTGCGTAACCCATGGTCACCGACAGCTGAAGGGGAATTAAGGAATAACAACGTTTGAGGATAGGGTTGGGATGAGCCTCCATACACCGCAGAGACCCGGGTGGATAAGACGTTACGTCTCCTAGACGTGGGGGAGGACCCCCCATCTAGAGTCACTACTATGGAACTAGCTGTGACCCGTCGACAGAGTGAGCCCCCCAAGCTAGAAGGGGATAGGATCACTTAGGGAATGGGGAGAGACCACACCTGGTGGGAATCCAGGTGCCACCATCTGCCATTGGTTCGTTTCCCAACTGTCAATAGGCTCTTATCTAAGGATTACCTTAAGTAAGTACCCCGACAAGCTGTTCCACTTAAACCAGCCCACCACGATAAGGTTGCAGACAGTGTAGGAACAACAGAGGCTGGTGTGAGCGCACATAAGTGAGACATCACATATAACTTTCCAAGGAAAGTGTCGCATGTTGCTCCGTTGGGATCCTCCGAACCCCTAGTCTTTAAAAAAGACTAAGGTGGTGTCCGGTGGGCCCCGGGGGGCTGGAACCTAACCTAACCTCCCTGATCATCGCTACAAACTGGGCGGGTTAAGTTAGGTTGAGTTACTTGTAGCAAAGTGGGCGGCTACTCTTATGCCCAAAATACTAATCAACACACTCATCATTTCATTGCTTTGAAAAAAAAAAAAATAATAAGGTAACGGTGTATATCAACTCCCCTCTTCTAAGAGGGGGGGGGTGTGAACCCCTATATTGGCCACGCATTAAAAAAAAAAAAAAAAAAAAAAAAAAAAAAAAAAAAAAAACACAACATTTCAGTAATAAGAATGCACACAGTGACACATAAAGTTAGCGCACCAAAACATGTACAAGCTTTCCGCACATAGAAATTGAAGTAGAACTGGTTGTATTATGTATAGGTACCTACTTTTTGTCAATTCCTTAACTAGGTACCAACCAACGCAAAACTTTTCTTATTTATCTTACATTCCTTCATTATCGATAATGACACATTTCCACCAAATCTTTGGGCTGAAGAGCCAAATTTAGAGCCAACAACCACTAACGGAGCATTTCGCCAGTGTCGTGGTCAATTGGGAATCGTAACACAAAAGAACTAACCAAAAAAAAAAAAAAAAAAAAAAAAAAAAAAAAAAGGAACGAAAACGTGCATACGTATGAACGTCCTGACGCTATCAATACAACTTAGCCTCAAAAATTCGGTGGTTTCCAACGTTTTGTATCTGTCGCTTTCTGTCGTACCTTCAAGCATAATGCGCATGCGCAACCTTATTCCCGCGTTCTACAACGCATTTTCTACGAACAGCAGTAAATAGCGGTTGATGAATGTTCGTGATCTGGCGCATGCGCATAATGGTTGAACTGGAGGTAGAATGCCCCTTCCGCCCGTGTAAGTCTCAACGTACACTAAGTGAACTTCTTATGTACGTCGCTCGGTCCATTATAGTCTTTGACTATAAAGAATATGGACTGCTTAATGTGAGCTTGCCCGTCTTGAACCATAGAGAATGCTATCTCAGTGAGCGAAATTACCAATATACGCGGGAAGTTCAAACTAAGAGTGTTACAGATTATAATTTATAAATCACAATGGTGTGAAAAGAGAAAAAAGTAACTCAGAGTTATTTCTATTTACATTTGCGGAGATAGATGAACATTTTTAAATGACTCAAGTTCCAGTTGCTTAAAAAAAAAAAAAAAAAAAAAAAAAAAAAAAAAATCACAAAATTAGCAACTCTATTTTTTATTTTACATATTTCTTTTATTACTATTTACTACTACAAGTAAGTATTTGAAAAACAGGAAATGACATTACCCAACTTTGAATTGAAATATCATACCTTCAGCGGAATTCTTATGTTACTATCAGGTGGCAAGCAAATTTTTTTTTTTTTTTTTTTTTTTTTTCCAATGAAACCCATCTATGGAAGTCTATGAAACACTGTGCAGAGTTACATTCCCAAACTTCCTAAATCTAATGTCCAAAACTGCCAATTGCAAATATGCTATACCAATATATGTCCAATTTTCAAAATTTAGAGCCAGATTAACCAAACTCATTTAGTATATTAGTGACTTGAATGCATTTAACACTCTTTCAAACTGTTTCACACACTCATATACGGTAGTATTCTTCAAAAAAAAAAAAAAAAAAAAAACTCCATCCGGCCTGTCAGGAGTCATTAAAAATTTTCCCGATATGTATGTATTCCGTCTACACAATAATTCGTAGAATATAATGATATTTTCTGCATTCTTATGGTTCTTTGCGGATGCAAGCAGATTTCTCCCCACGAACCACATTCCAAAAAAACATCGACAAATGCTGTACAAAGCATTTTCAAAATTCATAAACCAACCCACATAACGGAATAAAAATTACTGCTGCATTTCTGAATTACCCAACACAAGGAAATTGAGCTGAATGCATCTCCAGGTGTTGGTAATTTCACGAAGTAAACATTAAAATCACTTTAAAAAACAACGTCAAAGATTTTATGTGTTCTTGTACCTGTAAATCAGGGTCTGTAAAATGCAAACATATCGTTAGGTTTCTTATTAAATTAATGGAGTAAGTATGAAATAGCTTGTAGCTCCGAAAAAGCCTCTTATGACCAGCATAAGATTGAGAATCATTTTGAATGTTTTAGAAAAAGAAACTACAAAGTATCACTATGGCACATTGTTATTTATGTAGTTTGTTAAATAATAGCAGGGTTGCGTACCGCGGTATTTTTTCCGGTTGGTATGGTACTGGTATTTGGTATCGGTATTTTTTCTGGTTGGTACGGTACTGGTATTTGGTATTTATATAATTATCGGTCGGTATGGTACCGGTATTCGGTATTGATATAATTTTCGGTCGGTATGGTACGGGTATATGGTATCGGTATTTTTTCTGGTTGGTGTGGTACCGGTATTTGGTATCAGTATTTTTTTCGGTCAGTATGGTACCGGTATCGGTAAATCCCAAAAAACTGCGGTATTGGTCGGTATATCCCGCGGTATCGGTACTGGTACGCAACCCTAGCCCGCAATATCGCACCAGTTCAATTACTTTAAAACTCAAAAAACGTGTTAGAATCAAAAGCAGGGTTGCGTGTTGATCGAAATTAAAAATTAAAAATTAATAAATAAATAAATATCATAAATACCGCGGTATTTGCAGAGGGTTGCGTACCGCGGTATTTTTTCTGGTCAGTACGGTACTGGTATTTGGTATCGGTATTTTTTCTGGTCGGTACGGTACTGGTATTTGGTATTAGTATTTTTTCCGGTCGGTATGGTACCGGTATCGGTAAATCCCAAAAAACCGCGGTATTGGTCGGTATATACCGCGGTATCGGTACTGGTACGCAACCCTGAATAATAGCATAAGCACAAAACAGTTTTATCGTACGAAACAGAAACTAACACTAATTCTCAAACTCAATTGTAGCCTTATTTTTTGATTTTTTATTCAGAAGTCTACACATTAATAAAAACTGGTATCTTTATTTCATAATATCATTTGCAAAATATGAAAAAGTGGTCTATAATCTTACATAGAAAAATAAAAAAATAAAACAAAATGGTCTCCTTAAAAATACAGTATGATTGAAGAAAAAGAAAAAAAATTAGCTGAGAGAAAAAATTAAAAAAAAAAAAACTGAAAGTATATAAACATGACTTAATATCGGTAAATTACGGTAAGAAACTTGTCATACAATGATAATGAATAACTTTACTTTTACAAAAAAAATGCGAAAAAAATAGCAGAACGTTATCACGAATCTTACTCTTTATCCTCCCCTTTTGTTAGTTTTAGAAACGGCCATCAGAGTTCAGCCACTTCGCTTTTATTTCCCAACATCCCTAGCGAGCGTTAACGAATTCGTTAACTCGTAACGAATGTTCATAATAGGCGCCCAGGGAGGCCAACCTCTCCGATTGGGAACTACGAAAATTTCTCTTGAATTACTGAGCAGCAGTGCATGCACACAGTCGTATGTTACAAAAATTAGTTTCATGTTGTATCGATTATGTAGCATAACCAAACCCTAGATAGCAAGCATATTGTTAGCGGCTGTTTTCACTTTTTAAATTAGAAATTTTTCTCTCGAATCTATATCACGAAAAATTGAAATATATCCTTGGAAATAAAATATTACATACGACCACTCAACACTTGACTATGATTGGTAAATTTAATTACCTACTAGTGTCTACTCGCCCCTTCGGGGCTCGCAATAAAAATTAAAAGAAGAAAAACCAGTTATTTTATCAAATGAGTGCTGCTACATTCAAACTGCACAACCTAATTTATTCTTATTTATTACCCCCACCAAGAGTTTTTCCTTTCAGGATAGGCTCGCCCCTTTATACCATTGTATACCTGCCATTTTAAACAATTTTACAACTTTACCCTTGCTCTCACCTATGTACAAAGCTTTTATTGAAATTTATCACCTTTTTTCCCTTTGTATACCTGCTATCCTTTATACTTTTTACACCTGCTGCTCAAAACAATTTTATGATTTTACCATTGAACATGTACAAAGCTTTTATTAAAATTTACAACCTTTTTTTCCTTTATATTCGTGCTATCCTTTATATACGTTTTATACCTGCTGTTTATAACAAGGATGCGCACGCATCTCAAAACCGATTTCATTTTGATTTTAATATGTGACTAGGCATACGAAAACCAGGTTAGTGTCCATGCGACTAGGCATACGAAAACCAGGTTAGTGTCAAAAAATCTTCTTTTTTTTTGTACTAGAAGACCTCCTCTACAACCCTACGTGGTCAAAAAAATTATAAAAATTTTATTTAGCCCCGTACGGAGTCTCCAAAGTGGGCGTGATGGAGTCAAAATTTCAAAAAAAAAATTTTTTTGATTTCGGTGAAAAAAAGCCTTTTCTGTCACATGATGTCGTCGAAAAAATCGAAAAATAAAACAATTATCACAACAATTTTGTTTTTTGGCTCTCCTGTAAAGTTTACGTTTTGGACACTAACCTGGTTTTCGTATGCCTAGTCACATATATAGAGAGATACCTATTTGTTAATTTATTGACTTTATACTTGTCCTCGAACGCTAGAACTATTCGGCCGATTCTACACGATTACAGCACTTATACTCGGCTTTCTAATATTATTAATATGTACGTAAAATTGTCGTTCTTGTTTCCATTAGATTATTCATTATTCCGTTTGTGTATCTCTTGTCAGCAATATAAGTTACTGACAATTTCGTCGTCTTATTCAATATAATGTCGGTACACGTTTTCTAGTTAATTCAATACTATTACCTGCATGACATGCAGTATAAAATAATAATGATACAATGGAATATTAATTAAAGGTTAAAACTCGAGTAAAATAAATATTGCTAATTGTAATTAACTGATCAGTAATTATAAAGTAAAAAGAAGTATAAGAGTGATTTGATAAGGTAATTTTCTCTCTTTACAAGATGTAATTATTTTGCACCCAGATTCTGTAAATTAAGTTACAAATTTAAAAAAAAAAAAAAAAAAAATGGTTGATGTGAAAAAAGCCTTTGATCATATATGGTCGAAGAAAAAAGATTTTTTTGAGGCCCATTTTGATTGGTAATTTTTGGAAAAGTTGAAATACAGTTGGGAGTCATTTGAAACAGTTCATGAAGGAGTTGTTTAGTTTCTTCACGCATATTGGAGTGAGCTAGAAATTTTTTGTATTTTTATTAAAAATCAAAGAAATACTGTTTCGAGCTTACGGAGCCCATTTGAGTAGGTACCTAATTTTAATTTTTGCAATAGGTGAAATATAATCAAGTTTCATTCTTAATAGTTTATGAAAGTGTTGTGTGTTATTTCTACCGGTCTATCCATACTGAGACAAACTGGAAATTTTTCGAGTTGTGGATAGGTACCAACAAAATTTTCAAAAGATGAACAATTCATCCGCATGCATTTATAGAAATTTTTTATTTATATGAAATGCAATACGTCGAATAATGTTTGTACTTATAGTGATTTTTTCAACGTGCGTTTAAAATTGGGTTAGGGATGAAAAATTCACCGCTATGCATCTGAAAACGCTCACAATAGAGTGAATAATTTTAATCCTTAAAAATTTTTTGATTGGAATTGGAGTAACCTAGCAAATTGAGACTTTTTTGTTTTTTCATTCGTTAAAATGTTTTTTTCGCGTTAAGGAACTACTGATGATGGCAGCAATACCGCATATTTGAAGAATCTTTTTAATTTTCAATCTAATTACGGAATGTCCATATTCAATTTTTACGCATGTTCTTGATCGAGTTTTCACTGAGGGACTTTGCCTGGGACCTCCTATTTTAATATTAGCTTCCACATCGATTGCGATAATTCAGGGTGAATGAATAAACGGAGTTTAGAAGCCAATTCACCTTATTATGAACAATTTTTTGCAATTTTATTCATCACAAAAGTAATTAAATTTGAAAAGTTGAAACTATGTCTAAAACAATAATATTTAAAATTTGGTTTTCATTTTATCATGAGGTAGGTAAGTATTTATGATGAGTCACTTTAAATCTCGATTGCATAAAAAAACTCTCAATAAAATAAATGGATACATATCTGTACAAATTTGTAATTAAGAAAGTAAATACCTATGATCTATTCAAAAGGAATGAAAATAGAAACAATTATTTTGAACTATTATTTTAAATAGGTGCCCATGGCACTGGAGACAAACGACACCCTATATTATTTGTTCCTCCTTGTGCATTCTCCTTCACCGATTTTCAAACGGGTTCGTAGGCAATGCTGCCAACCTTTATTTTTGAAATGAAACTGATTATTCCCTTCTTGTTTATTTGTACCCATTTTTCAAGGAAATTGGAGTTGAATAGAAAATGTCACAGTTGACTGTCTTATTAGTGGTAGAATAATTTTCAGAAGGCGTTATTATATAGCTTGATAATAAATGTATGTGTAAGGTTGTACGTTATATTCATTTACATTATACGTATATCGTAACTGACAATTACTTACACGATTTCAAATATGGTAAATTAAATATTACTGCTCAGTTTTACTTACATCCCACTGCGACGGTAAGAGTGTTACTTACCATCACAGTGTGACGGTAAGTTAATATTACGTCATACCTCATGTAAAATTCCCCAAAAACATACGATATACGTATAATGTAAAACATCTTACAATACAGGTGTCGTAGTGAACGAACCTGTCTCGTGCGTTTACTTCGCTCGCCTTCGGCTCGCTCCATAAACATTCGCACTCGACAGTTATCGTTCACCTACACGCCTGTATAGTAATATACTATTACTATGATTTTTCGTTAAAAATATGCATTTTAGAGACCATTTTCATTCAAATTATTTAAAAGTTGCAGGGTTGGTAGACTATATTAGAGGTTATTTATGAAAATTTTTGAAATGTTTATCTATGTTGAAATATGCATTTTTAAGATTTTACAGCAATAGTATCGTGTACTTTGTATGTGTAACATACATTTCTCATTATTTTTATATTTTCGCGTGAAAGGAACCTTTTACATGTTCAATATTTTTAAAAGGGTGTCGTTTGTCGGCAGAGCCATGTGTTACATTGCTATTATGGCGATGCTTTGCAAAATAAGTAGGTAAATACGTAAACGTTGATTTTAAAATGAAGAAATGAGAAAATTGGAAAAACAAATGCTAAGTGCCCTCAAAGTCTCTAAATAACATAATTATTATAATTTCAAATCATTTCATTGCGTTATTTTTGAAAAAAATGCGACCAATGAAAATAGGATATAATTTTCATTGGTAGCATTTTTCTCAAAAATTAAGCAATCAAATGACTTGAAATTATAATATACTGTTTTAGAGACTTTTTTTGAGGGCACTTGGAATTTATTTTCACAATTTTTCATTTATTCATTTTAAAATCAACTTTTTCTCATTTGCGTAGTTATTTTCCAAAGCACCGCTTTAATTGTTCGGTCTGTAACTTACTTGAAAATTTTGGCGAGGTACAACATGCGCGCGCGTATGTTATATAATATGCTAATTGGGTAGGAATTCAAGGAACGAAAGACTCTTGTGACGCATCCGGCGTGGGAAAAAATACGAATTTATAAGACGAAAAAACAACTATTAACTGTTTGCTGGAGCCAACTCGATACGTATACCGTGTGTCCAACTGATTCGGGTACAATCAGCGCAAAAATCTCAGTTAATTGATAAAATAAGAGTTGAACTACAATTTTTGAATCAGAAATTATTTTTAAAATCACTTTAATAAATTTTAAGGTTGATAAATTCATTTCAACAGCATTACAATTTCTTTGCATTTGAAAGAGTCAATTTTAAATAATTTGAAAAGAGATTTTTTCGCTGATTATAAGCGAATCACTTGGACGCACGGTATAAGTATACCAAAAAGTTGGACTTTTGCCAGATGATTACAAATGGCCTCAAATCCAAAGATTTGAAAAACCCGCCCTCTCCCACCCCTTATTTCCCAAATCAGGTAGGCTGTAATAGCTATCGTTTTGAAGTTGAAAACTCATTTAAAAACTTACCTAATATGGGTTTTGAAACTATATCCCCATATGCTACATACAAATGGAGTAACTAACCATTCTACCATCACAGCGTTACCTTAATATGATCAAGAAGTGATATATCAACAGTCGCGCTAGCGTACCTATAATCTCGGCTTTTATAGAAATTGTTGTAGCTACAAAACTACTTAAATGAATTTCTATGTATTTATTCCCCACGAATTGCGAGCCCCAGAGGGACGGGAGGCAAGCGAGTAAAGCGAGGAATGCCGCTGTGGTTGGACCACGAAGTTTCCAGAGGGCAAAGCTCCCTAATAACTTTACATGGACGAAAAAATTAGAAAAACAAGAAAAAATGAGGAACGTGATGTTAACTCACATAGAGCAACATATAGAATGGAGCTAACTAATCAATAAAGAATCTTAGATCGTTCGATTTGTGCCTTATCGTTTCATCCAAGATTTGTGGGAACTACCCTTATAGACGTACAGGAAATACTGCGTGTATGATTTTACGCGTTTCAGTATTTTCTTTTGTCATCTTCTTTAGGATGTTACGTTATTCAATTTTAATATTTCATAAAAGAGCAATGAAATTTTAGATTTCATAGAATTCGTAAGTTGTAATACCCACCTCACCGACTTTTGAAAAAGTCAATAAATCAGCATAATTTTCACACAATTTCTCATATTCCTATAAGTTACATGACGGCACGAATGTACCAAATGACCAAAAAGTAACTTCACCTTCTCTGTTTTTAATTTCACCATAGTCATCGCATTATACAAATCAGTTGACTAACTTTTTGCCCACCCCTTACTTAATTATCAAAATGATCCGTCAAGATGCTGAGCGACTGAAATGCAGAATTGATGCAGGTAATAATTTCTTCCAAACTACATTTACTTACGTCATTTACAACTATGAATGAGAATGTGATACAAAAGAACAGCTGTTCAACGAAAAGAAGTCCATTTTGTAACCCCCTTTGTACACTTCTTATGTGTAGATAAAAAAGGGGAAAAGTAAAGCTGGTATACGGCCATGTGATAAGCGCATCGCAGTTCAAGACCTGCGCAGTTACTAACAGAAACACTCTCCGCCATACCACTGCACATGATGACAGCTGTTAATACATCGGCAGTATTATAATTTGTAAGACCCTTGTGGTCGTTACTTAGGCTTCTATATGGCGCACCCTGCTTCAATTGAACATTCGTTATTCACAAGTTACCAGCCAGCTTCTAATATCAGTTTTTGGGCTTGTGTTTTATAACTGAGAATTTACATGCAGTAACGTGACATAGATAATTACGTTGTGTTTGATTTTTGAAATTTAGGTACCAAGTTGTTTTTTCTGAAAACTATAAAGTATCTGGTAAGTGATGGGTATATTACTATTGTGAGCTTTTAGCTATGGTTTAATTTGATGACTATAAATATGAATTCGTATAAGCTTTCCAATGTTTGTATTCGAATATATCTACTTGAAAGTGATTCAATATCAAAACAACAACAGGGTCAGCCTAAATTCGACAATGTATTAAAATGCTAAGTAAAGTTGATTGATCACATGTAATTGCAAATTGCGAACATTGCCGTTCAATATTTTCAATGTAACACAAATGTTGTTCACATCAACCTCGTTTCGTAGTAAAACAATATTATTTAGGCTATTCTATACTGCTCTACGAACAACAAATTTCAACCTAATAGTGAAAGTCACGTGACCGTTTTTAACCAATCACTTTTCGAATTTTGAACCCTGACCCACTCCCATCCGAATTTAGATGCACTCTATCTCTGTCATTTTTCAATTTTTTTCATTTTTTTTTTTTTTTGTTAAGATGTTTGTAAATGAAAGACGAAGATGCATATGTGTCAAATTTTTAACTGATTTAGAAACATAGTACGCTCAAGATACGTTGGTTGCACCCTTCCTAAATAAAAAACTAATCAATTTTTCAAAATTGTCTCAACAGTCACGTCTTCTTTAAACATTAATAAATAAAACAAAACGAACCCGAACAATTCAACTTCAATATTTGCGAAGATACAGTGCATCTAAATCACCCCTCAAATCTAGCTTCTCTGTTATCAGTTATAAACAGAGATAACAGTCTTAAGCAAAGTGGTTTGACCTATAACAAGTTAAACCATTCCGGCTGGCCACCAAGAAATTTTAATACATTTCTATTGGTCCTCCCAGCCACAAGAGTTTGAGAACAACAACTAATGAAAATAAAAAATATTTGGTTCTGAATGACATCAATATGAGTTGCTAAATGTACACGTGGACTCATCACTTTTGTGGTGTAAGAGGGGAAATCGAAATTTTATCTTTACTCATTAAGACTGATGCCTTATTGGCTGTTGAATTATCCAGTGTTATAGGAACAAACCAAAGAACGAGAACGAAGAACAACAAGAATGGAGAATTTTCATTGTTCCTGAGAAACAGGACCAAGAACGAGAACATGAAAGTGATATATCTGAAGAACAAAGAACACAACGAGAACAGAATATTTTCAAGCTGAAAGATTGAAGAACAAAACGAGAACCAACTAATGAACAATGTTGAGGTATAAAAACAAGAACAAAAACGATGTAATTTTTTGTTGTTCTTCGTTCTTTTGAAAGTTCATCATTTATTATAAAATTAATAGATATCATGAGGGGAAAGATAAAATAAGAAACTTATACTTGAAAGTGGAAAAGTGCTACACATACCCATATAAGTAATTTTTTTTTTTAATTATTAGCTTCAATTTTCAATTTCAATAACAACATTAACTGTAAGCACGTTATAAAAAAAATAAAGAGAGAAAGAAAGAAAGAAAGAAAGCAAGAAAGGAAGAAAGAAAGAAAGAAAGAACAAAAGAAAAAGTTGAAGAACGAAAACAGAATGAACAAGAAAGAACAGAATGAGAACAACATTGTAAAGAATTAAAAGAAGGAAGAATGAAGCGAGAACAGTTGAAACATTGAGAATAAAAACGAATCAGGAACAGTATCAGATGACTGGGTCTTTCCAGGAACGAGAACAGGAACAAGAACAGACATATGTTCATTCCTACAACACTGACCCTACAGACAAAATTCGGACCTATGGTAAAGTTGGTTACCAGTGGGACCACTTTTCCAGGCTAATGACCCGGGGTATACACATTTTATAACCACAGTTACCATGGTCGCGCTGGTCCAGGCTACCCTGGTTGTACTGGTTCCAGCATCACCATGGTACGCTAGAACCAGTAAGACCATGGTCACCATGGTTGTGAAATATGTAAAACCAGGGTCGTTAGCCTGGAAAAATGGTCCCACTGGTAACCAATGTTATCATAGGTCCGAATTTTGTCCAGGCTACTTTGGTCGCGTTGGTTCCAGGCTACCTTGGTCGCACTGGTTCCAAAGTACCATGGTAACGCTGGTTGAGCTACATTCAAATAATTCCACGACATTTTTCATCACAAATCTCAAACGTTAATTATAATAATTTATTTAAACGAAAAAATAATTTATATTAACGTTTAAAATTTGTGAAAGGAAAATATCATAGGATTATTGGAACATCCCCGGTGCTATTTGCCTATTTTCCTCGTTTATTAAGAGGCCGCAGTAGGAGGAAACTGGTCCCACTGGCGATCATGAAATTACATATATTTTTTAATTTTATTTCACATTTTTTTTTTTTTTTTTTTTGTAAATCAAAATATCAACGAAAATGTTAAAATCTATATTTATAAAGATATTGCAAATATAAGTAATTTTTTTAAAATATTATCGTATAAAAAAAATCATTTTTCTTCCTTATAAGCGTCGTTATTCAGCATCTGAAATTAGATCACGTACACCATTATTAATTACATATATCTTATTTTAAAAAATTGAATGGAAAAATAAATTCTTATTTTCATTGGTAGCATTTTTTCTCAAAAGTAACGCAACGAAATGATTCTAAATTATAATTTATATTGTTTTAGAGACTTTGCGAAGTAATTAAGCATTTATTTTTCCAATTCTTTCATTCTTTTATTAAAAAAAACAACTTTTTCGCATTTATCAACTTATATTCCAAAGCACCGCCTTAATATAACTAGAAATGGTTTGTTACCAGCCATAGCACCTTGACCAACGACGAATGGCTGGTAACCAGGTACCCAGCCATAACACATTTACTATGGCTGGTGACTAACCACAACCACGTGTTGTGAATCAAAGATGAAACGATCATTTTAATATAATACCTACTTATAAAATGTATAAATAAATATTTTACAACTATACGATATATCATATTCAAATATACCCCTACCTAAGTACCTACCCACAATCATGCAAATTCAAAACTAACTTCAATATCTTACAATTACTTTTACATATATAATTAAGCTAAATTTAGTATTCTGTAATGCTTACCTTATATTTGAATAAAAATTAAACAATATCAGTCCAAAAATAAAATGTCACAGTAAAACTTGACAATAAAAAAACAAGATATAATAACTATAATACTGATCGAAATATCGCAACGTCATGTATGATTTGTAAATAATAACAGGATTCCCAACCAATACAATACACAAGTATGTAAAATGCACGGGTACTTTACTGAGGTGCCCAGGGGTATAACCAGGATGATGTACATTGTGAAATTGGTTATGATCAGGGGAACCATGGGCAAATGCCATACCCTGGTACCCTTACCAGGGTGCTCATGGCTAAGACCAAAGCAAAGCACATCGTTGGTATTGACGTACTGTTTATGGTCAGGGCAACCCGGGGCAAAGATCATGCCCTAGTACTTTGCCCAGGGTGCTCATGGTTATAACCAGGATTATGCTCATTACCACTGTGGATGTATTGGTCACTTCCAGAGTAACCCTGGTCTAGTACCACACTTCAACCCGGGTTCTAACCCTGGTCATTTGTCTTAGTATAGTATGTATTACACACCACACTAACGCAAATTTACCATGGTAACCCTGGACACATATCTGAATTTTGTCTGTAGGGGATATTATCAACTCACAATTGCTCATATTGACACCATCAGTAAACAATGCACTTGAAAAAATAATGTTGAAATTTTTCACGTGATCTCAAATGGTGTAACCTGTTATAGATAAAACCACTTTGAGCCTTAAGATTGTTTTGTTGTAATAATTCTATGAGTACCTAGACACCTACCATGCGTGACGACTGTCTAGATTTTTTTCGTGTCAAGAATGTTGGGGCGGTTGCATTGAAAGAAATATTTCCATTTAACACGTGATGAGTGCGTCACTTCGTTATACGTTTATTTCTACATTTTTTTAGACTTTTTTCAAAAAAAAAAGTTTGACACTTTGTTACAAATTTTTTTTACATTTTTTTAGATTTTTTCAAAAAAAAAGTTGAAGCTTCGTTATACGTTTACTTTTAGATTTTTAGATTTTTTTTCAAAAAAAGAAATTGTCTATTACAATAATCTCGTTTTTTATTTAGTTTCGTATTTGCTTTGTTAATTTTTTTTTGTTTTGTTTTTGACGATGTGAATTGGTAATTTGCATGACTAGCGATGGGAAAATGCGCGCATAATCTTTTTGTGAGAATATTCTCAGAATCTTTTACCTCCTTTGTTTTGACCCACAGAGGCTCCAAACTTTCAAATCTGTATTGTTGAGGTTATCTGGTGTTGTTATTGAGCATAAAAAATACCAGAACTTTTTTTTAAATATATTAATTACGCTTTTATTTTTGGTACCGTGTCTGCGACTACGGCCAGAGGCACTTCGTTTTTTTATCCGTGGATTAGATTCCATGGAATAGGTCTGTCAGTTTTAGAAAAGAAAACAGAGAGTGGAGTAGATGATTGTTGTCTAAAATTTCTGCTAGGTTGGTTGGTAGTTGAAGTCTGGATCGGACGTTTGCGTAGATGAGGCATGATAGTAAAATGTGTTGAATGGTGAGTGGGGTTTGGCATCTGTGGCATATTGGAGGAGGTTGTCTGTCGAAAAAGTATGAATGGGTGAAAAGGCTGTGTCCCAGTCTCAGATGCGTGAGTACCACCTCTTCTCTACTCGAGAGTTGTGGCAGGGGATGGGATGAGGTGGAGTTTCGGATAACGCGAAGTTTGTTTGATGAGGAGGTATTTCTCCAGGTGGTTTCCCAGATGGAGTTGATTGTTGATTTAAGGTAAATTTTGAAATCTTGGGCTGGGATAAGAATATTTGGGAATGGAAATTGAGTGGTGGTTTGTTTGGCCGCCAGGTCGGCGAGATTGTTGCCCGGTATGTCGCTGTGAGCAGGTAGCATGCTAATGTGATACTTTGATGGGTAATTGACAATTGATATATTTGATTAACGATGGGGTGTTGATGTTTTTTTCTGTGTTGCAGTAAGGCGTGGAGTGAATTGATAGAGTCGGTGAGAATCAGAAATTGGGTTCGTGGGTTGGGTATAATTATTTCTTGTATGGCTAGGTAGATGGAGAATAGTTCTGCTGATAATACGGAAAATGATGGCGGACGAGAATATCTTATTAACGTGGTTTCCTGCGTTGCGATGCCGCTGCCTACTGCGTTGTTTGATTTAGACGCGTCGGTAAATATTTTTTGGTGGTGTGGATAGCGAGAAATGAATTTTGTTTAATTTCTTTTTTTGAATTGAATATAAATGGCACCATTTATCATACTACACACATGAAGGTTTTTGGAAGCTTAATGAAGTGATTGAAGTGCAGTAATATACTGAAAAACTGTAGTTCTATTGTCTATATTAAAAAAAAAAAAAAAAAAACATTTTTACATTTTTTATGCTCAATTATAAAGCTAGGGAATCTTTAAAATAAAAATGTGAATGTTTGAGGCTTCTGTGGGTCAAAACAAAGTTTACACGCTGTAACTGAAAGGGTAGCACGCTGCTATAAATGTTTTTATAGAATTACTTTCTATGTATGAACAAAAATCAGCTATTATTTTGAGAAAAATTATGAGGAAGGAAGATACCTAGTATCTCAGCATTGTATACCTATTATGAAATTATGACACCATAAAAATGGATGAAGTGATGATAGCATCTTAGTTCATAATTTATTATTTAATGTTTATTGTTTTGTATATTTGATAATTAATTTTTTTTTAAGTATTTCAGAGCAATTTTCTTCTTTCATTTCTGAAAAATTTTTCCTTTATTTCGTCTTTTCTTACTACATTACCATTTCTTCAATTTCTTAAACAATCGTAGTTAATATGTGAATTTTGTAAATATTAGTTATTATTATTAAAGAAAGGAGACTCTAAAAACGTAGAAAACTACCGGCCTATCTCATTACTGTCTACCATTGGCAAAGTTTTTGAAACTCTTATCAAAAATAGAGTCCTCAAATACCTAGAGAGTATTTACTTCTTTTCTGACTGCCAGTATGGATTTTTACCTGGCAGATCGACTGATCAGGCCTTAAAAGATAAAATTTCCCAAATAACAAAGGGGGTGGAAAATAATAAAAAAGTGGGCGCAGTCTACTTAGATTTGAAGAAAGCTTTTGACAGTGTAGACCACGAAATTCTACTGCGTAAGCTTGGAAATTGTGGGATCCGGGGGTTTCTTCTGGATTGGTTTGAATCATATCTAGGCCAACGTAGGCAGTGTGTAAGGGTGGGGGATGCTACTAGTGAGTGGGTTGGCATTACCACTGGAGTTCCTCAAGGTAGTGTCTTAGGTCCCCTTCTTTTTGTTATATTTATCAATGATCTACTGAGACTAAAACTCCATGGGTCTATGTACTCATTTGCGGACGATTTGGCCATCGTTGGTGTGGATACTACTGGCCCACTTCTTAAACAACACATTCAGCATGATATTGTGAGAATAGCGGGGTGGTTGAAGAGGCATAAATTGGTTTTAAATATCGACAAATCCAAAGTCCTCTTTTTTGCTTATAAAATAGTTTATGACTGGCGTTTTGAGGTTTTTTGGCATACCAGCGAGCACTGTGGGTTTGACTGTCGTTGTCCGCCGCTGGTGTCAGTGGATTCATATAAATACCTGGGAGTCGTTTTTAATTGTACGCTAACCTGGTCGGAACATTGTACATTAGTGCAGAATAGGTTACGAGGCCTCAATTACTTGCTCTTTTACTTGACTAAGCTTATTTCCAGCTACCATTTAACTCGCTTCTATGTAGGTGTTTATGAATCCACCCTACGCTACGCGCTGCCACTCTGGGGAGGTGCAGCAAGGTATTTAATCCGACCCATCCAGATAGCCCAGAACCGCGCTGTTAGGGGTTTAGCGGGCCTGGGTTTCGATAGTTCGGCTACAGAGGCGTATAAAATCGCTAAGGTCCTCAACTTTAGGAACCTCTATATCTTGGAGACTTGTTCCCTGATGAGGCGGGTGGGTAACTTGGATCCTCCTCCACAAATACCACATTTTCGAAAATATCACTCAATGATCCAGTTACCTTACCAAGGCCCTCTCCTGGTTTCCAGGCTGTCATCGCCCATTCGCGGCGCGGGGATCAGGGCATTTAGAAAAAGACTGAAAAAGACATTATTGGGCACTCAGGCGCAGTCGATAGGATCTGGTTACCTGCCTTCTAGTCACCTGGCAGATTGAGGGGGGACGTCCTGCTCTATTCATCAATTTATTTATTCATCTAGTCTAAATTTTTATTATTATTATTATTTTGTTCTCTTTTTTCTCTGATTGTTTTTTTTTTTTTTTTTTTTTTTTTTTTGTTCTTTTCTTGTAGCCTTGCGCCAGTATATTAATAATAATAATAATCCGGCACCCGCCTTTAATTGTTATTATTATATGTCATTATTTTGAATAAATTTGATTGATTGATTGATTATTATTATTATTATTATTATTATTATTATTATTATTATTATTATTATATATATTATGAACTTATAAATGTTAAGCACATAATATATCAGTTGTTATAGACTTATAGTCATAAGATGATCCATTCCTCCACTCATCTAAAGGCATAAGGGATTGTTAATAAGAGTGGCAAAAAAATAGCGCCAAATACTATCAAAATATCTAAAATCACATTCCAAGCCTGGTAGTAATGTGATACAATATGGTAGGAGGTATACTTTCGTAGTTTAAATATAATAAAAGGCATGACAGATGATAGCATTGACGTTTTAATTTAATTTCAACAATATTTTTTAGATTTTTGATTTTTCAGAACGAGTATTTTGATATGTTACTAGGCATGTTTTGCTTTTTTCTCAGAGAATATTCTCGATTATGCGGTCACGAGAATATTCTCTTCCCATCACTATGCATGACGCTGAAAAACAGCAGCATTCAAAGACGACTCCATATTTTTCATGAGGTGCATCATTATTCTCTGCTCTTCTACTGTTTGAATTCTTTCTATTAAATTACCAGATCTTTTCATCATTTTATCATTTTCGGCTTTAAATTCTAAAAAATAGCCAATCAATAAACACATGAAAATTTAATATTTAATTATCAATGAATGAAGAAATAAATAAAATATTGCACTGCAACCTTATAAATAAAAATGTTGCACTGCAACCTTATAAATAAAATGTTGCACTGCAACCTTATAAATAAAACTGTGCACAGCCATCGTTTATAAATAAGTAAATAAATAAATAAAAGTTTGCACTGCTACGTTAAAGAATATCGACGCATTGCATCGCTAAAAAGACGTAAAAGTAAAACTGTGCGCAGCCATCATTAATAAATGAGTAAATAAATAAAAGGTTATAGGGTAACGTTAAATAATATCAACGCACTGCATCGTTGAAAGGACCTATTTTTTTCACTGTGGACAGTGGCGATGGATAAATGTGAAACAAAGTGTCAAATTTTATTTTGAAAAAAATCTAAAAAAATGTAAAAATAAACGTGTAACGAAGTGACGCACTCATCACGTGTTTTTTTCAATGTAACTGCCCCAACATCCTTGACACGAGAAAAATCTAAACAGTCGTCTAATGCGTGAGTTGCGCGATAACACGAAATCGTATTATCATGTAGCAATTTTCATGATAAGCACATTTAGTTTAAAGCTGAATGAAACCTTCTGAATATTTGATTTTTTACTGTTTTGTATTTTAGTTAATCACTATCTCATTAATTACATCAGTGTATCTGACGGTTCAAATTAGGTCAAATGCAACCATTAAAAACATTAGTGTTGCAACAACACCACTGCGTATAAACTTGATCAATACAAAAAAAAATTGCGGGAAAAATAATAAATGATCAACTTATATTAAAATTTCTATGTGTATTTAAAGTGGAATTAATGCAAAAAAAAGTTTTTCTGAGGAAGTTTTGAGTCATGAAAATTTATAATTTTTCTTATCTTATCGCAAAATCGATTTCAGAGGGTTAAACTTTGCGTGTAAGGTTAGTTTGAAACCTGAACATAATCCCTTGAATTTGGATCAAAATCAATCGAAAATGATGGTTCATCAAAATTTGAGAAGAGCTTGAGGAGCCCCTAATAACTAAAAATGCTATATATCGACTGCATGATTACTGCAGATAGCAAGCATACACGTGTAATATATTCTAAATGGTCACACACGGTACTAACTGTAATCTTTAAAAACACAAACAAAAATATACCCTCCAAAACCACATAAGAAGTTGAATTTAGAATTTATTATAATGTTTCTTACTCGCAATAATCATAATTATGATCTCTAATTTTTAAATTTCAGCCATTTAAGATTTTTAAGCCTTCTTCAAAATTTGAGTAATTCATCATTTTGAATTTTATTGAAAAAATAAAAAAGTACGGCATTTTTGAGAAGAGTCTCCACTCTTAATTAAACGAACTTATTTTTGTTGATACGCTAAACTCACATTTGATTTTAGTTTTTTGGTTCTGCCTCTCAAAAGCCTCAAAAGCCCAAATTTTTGGAAAATTGGGCTTCAGAAGAATAATTTATTCATTTATAATGAATTATACGTTTTTGAAGACGCTAAATTCGAATCTGAAATTCTTTCTGTAATTCAATTATAAAAAAGTCTAAGTCCACAAAAAACAAATTTTTTGAAAAATTCGGCTTCAAAGGAATAAGTTATTCTTTATGTTGAATATAATGTTCTTGAAGACGCTGAATGCAAATCTGAAATTCTTTTTGTGATTCAGCCTCTCAAAAAGCTCTAAAAAACCAATTTTCAGAAAACTGAGCTTCAAAAGAACCCTAACTCATTTATATTGTATAATATGTTTTTAAGGTAGCTAAATTCTAATTTGAAATCGTTTTTGGAATTCCGCCCCTCAAAAAGTTTTAGAAACCCAATTTTTGGAAATCTGAGTTTGAAGCAAGTGATTATTTGTTTCTAATCATGATTATACCGGTTGACTACTTGATTCGAGCACCCAAGCGAAAAAATTAGCTAAAAGGTGAAAAATTCAAAACATATATACATTTTTGAGAACAAAAGCATGAATTAAAATTTTGCATTTCATTGATAAACGTTTTTAAGCATTAAATAAATATCATTTATGCCATTTATTCTTGCTAACATCATTCAAATATATAAATTATTTTTATCAGGGAAAGATTTTTGCGCTTGGGGTGCTCGAATCGAGTAGTCACCCGGTATTTTTATAGTCACGAAATTTGAATCTAAAATTATATTGGAAATTCAACCATGTAATTTTTGGTTTGAAAAAAAAAATTTAACAGGTGCATTTCCCCGGCACCCCCACTCCGGAATTTGGAAATGAAATTTAGTGCATTCGTTTGTGCTACGTTTGTGCTGGTTTGTGCTGCAAACCCCGTCGTTTGTGCTACTTTCCTTCCCGAGGTATACCCAAAACAATTTGGGGGTGCTGGGGAAACGTCCGCACCCCCACCTCCGCCGATGGGGTTCAAACATGGCGCATTCGTTTGTGCTACGTTTGTGCTGGTTTGTGCCGCAAACCCCGTCGTTTGTGCTACTCTCCTTCCCGAGGTATACCGAAAACAACTTGGGGGTGCTGGGGAAACGTCCGCACCCCCACCTCGGCCAACGGGGTTGAAACTGGGCGCAATCGTTTGTGCGGGATACCAGAATCAATTGGGGATATTGTATGATTTTTTTGGTGTTTTATACGTCAGTACATGTATGCATTTGGACTTTGGTATTATTTAGTACCACTCTAAACCTTCTATGCTTGAAATGCTATACTACTCTCCTTTTATTCATGATGTAAATATATTCAGTACATCGCCGTACAAGAAATTTAATGTAGAACAAAATGTAATTCAACAATTTTAGTCCTAAAATTCAACTCTATCAAGATATATTGAAGAAACCGATTTTGGGGAGCTGTGATCTACTTCGAGGGGGGTTTAGGTATAGAGGATGGGTGATAATTTTTAATACGTTGTTTACGATGGTCTTTCCTATTGTATTCGGTAATAAAACATTTCCTAACATATGTATTTGAGTTATTTCCCTATGTGCTTAACCTAAAATAGTGGAAAAGGGGAAAGGGGAGGGGGAGAGAGACAAAAACTAGTGCATCCGATAGCACAAACGTAGCACAAACGATTGCCATCAAATTTAAATCAATCGAATCATTTTCAACCCTTTTATACACATTTTTAATTTTCATTTCCCCAGCACCCCCAACTTGTTTTTTGAATATCTCAGGAAGGAGAGTTGCACAAACGACGGGGTTTGTGGCACAAACCAGCACAAACGTAGCACAAACGATTGCGCCCAGTTTCAACCCCGTTGGCCGAGGTGGGGGTGCGGACGTTTCCCCAGCACCCCCAAGTTGTTTTCGGTATACCTCGGGAAGGAGAGTAGCACAAACGACGGGGTTTGCGGCACAAACCAGCACAAACGTAGCACAAACGAATGCGCCATGTTTGAACCCCATCGGCGGAGGTGGGGGTGCGGACGTTTCCCCAGCACCCCCAAATTGTTTTGGGTATACCTCGGGAAGGAAAGTAGCACAAACGACGGGGTTTGCGGCACAAACCAGCACAAACGTAGCACAAACGAATGCATTAAATTTCATTTCCAAATTCCGAAGTGGGGGTGCCGGGGAAATGCACCTAAATTAAACAGAAAAATATTTATTGGCATCCCTAAACAAAAAAGAAAGAAGGAAAGCATCCAGTATTATAGATAATATCAATTCTCAATACATATATAAATTTAGTCGACAAGCTATAATGTTTCTTATTTCACTTGCAGAAAAATAAAACAGAATCTGAACATACAATGATACCTTCATTGCCAGAGATCATCAGTGCTACACATGTCGAATATCTACCTTTGTCAGCCACTTATTTGAGGCCTATCATTGACGTGTAAGTTTATATTCATGTATGGTAAACGTGTAGTACCATAAATGAACCATACATAGATAGCTCACTGTACGTTAACTGGAGCTGTTATCGTTTTTTGCCAATACAGTAGAATCCGCTTATTATAATTTCGCTTAATAGCATAATTCGCTTAATGGCAAAGGAAATGCCTGGAATGGAACGTTCCTATCTTTTTACATATAAAGTACATCGTTTATTGTGATAATTGAGCATGAATGAATTCGGTTAATGACATGGAATATTGGTAAAAAAAAAGGACTCTCTGCAAATGACCTTGCAAAAGAAAACTTCGTTACTGGACGCCCTCCACCTCCTTTCTCTAGCCTGGGAATCTGTAAAAGAGTTCACAGTATTGTTTTCGGAAAGGAGGTTTCACAAAACAGATCGCAGTTGTTAATGACAAACCATCAGAGCAGTTACCCGGTCTAAAGGATATTCCTCAAAATGAATACGAAAAATGGCTCGATATAGATGAAAATCTATCTATCAACGACATGTCCTTACATCGATGAAACATAAAACATTTCTGCTACTTCAGATGATCAGATGAAGAACCAATACCGAAACCACCATCATACTATGAAATACTTGAGGCAATGGCTGTGCTGAATAGAGAGGTTCAATATCACCGCGAATCATCTACATTACATTACATTACGAATATATGAAGTTTATTTATAATATGTTAGAAGAGTCCAAAAACAGTCCAAGACTGACGATTTTTTCAAAAAAAAATTATGCATAATTTTTTAGTTTTACCATTTTTACCACTTTTCCTTCAATAAAGTCTAGCTCTTTAAATTTTTCGCTTATTGCCATACTTCGCTTAATAGCATAGAAATGATCTCATCCCAAACCGATTACAATAAGAGGATTCTACTGTATCTTGGAAACAATTCAAAATAAAGAGAACTCGCAAATGGCTCATTTTAAAGAGACTGAAAAGCAAAATAAGTTAATTTTTTCATTCTTTTCCATGAATTATTTCAAAAAGTTAATCAATGACAATTATTGTTTTCCAATAGTGAAACAAATACAGAATTTTATGCAGTTTTGCATGAGCTAGTTGATAACTATACATCTAAATTTTTTCTTGAGACATTTGCAAAAAGAAAACAAGGAATAAGTCAATAGTATATTAATATACAGTAGGTGAAAATGAGTCGAGCGCGTACAACGTTGGTGGAACAAGCCGAAGGCGAGTGCCGTCAATATTGGCGCTCGATAAGAATGTTCACTTCATCTCCTGTGTAGTAAGATATTTTTCTCAATACACAAAACAATTTCGCAGATAGTGCGAGTGTAGTGTAATAAAAATTTGCACTTTTCATCACACTTGTATGGAAAAGTATCTATTATAAACAAGGAAGAGCTTTCCTATATAAATTGGATGCCGCAGGACCGGGCCCCACTTTCACTAAGGAGCCCCGCATAGCCATCAAAGAATTAGCGAATTTGAATACAATTTTTCTTTAAAAAACTTACATATACCCAAGCTTAATGTTAATGTATATGTACTTATCAGAAAGGTACCAAAAAGGGGACCGCTGGCTTCTCGAGTGTTGATAAATACGGAGTTTCAGCGTGAAGTTGGTAAACTTGACTAATTGCACTAACATGGAATATTAAAAATAGTACAGATGAATTCTCTTCAATAAAATAGGCTATTGCAGTTTTTGAAACTGCCATCTTTTGGAATTACCAACTTGTCAACTTACTGAAAATTTTTTTTCCCCAATTCACGCCTTTTATTTCTTATGAATTTAAAAAAAAAATATTAGTGGGCAAAAAATGGCGAATTAGCTTGAAATATTAAAATGTACCTATATTAACCAAGTGTGCAAGAAAATTTACCAACTCGCACCAACTCGTCATCTTATATAAAAGATGAAAAAAATTAAAAAATAACTGAAAATATTAGCAAAAAAGTCTTCAAGCATCTAAAGTATCTCTTGAAAATAAAATGTACAAAATTAAGAATTGAAAAATTAATTTTGTCATTACGATGCGAAACGTTGTGTAAAAAGTTTTTTTCGTATATATAAATAAATACGTTACTTTTGCGAGTTGTGTGCGTTTTTAAAAAAAATTTTCACATTATTGCTTATCTAAAAACTATTTTCAATGCTAATTTTGTATTATTGATGAAAAATTGCCAATTTGCTGAAATTAAAACCACTGAAGAGTAAAAATTTGTTTCCGGTTATATGTATACCTTGTGACCAACTAAAACCCTGTAGCATAGGGCGCAGAGGTGAGAGGTGAGGTGTAAATTGGGGCGGGGGTGAAGCACCAACACAATAGGTAGCTCTCATTGCTACCTTACTCGCCACTATGGTGAACTAAATGGGGAATTTACATACTAACTGGTGCAAGCACTAGAGGAATGAAGGCAATCGAATTTAATTAAATTAATTCAATGAATAAAAAACAACACAAAAGGTCCTTATCAAGCTAGACACCTATTAGACGTAAAACTACTGACACATAATGTGTAATATAGTATGGTTCTTTACATCTTTTAATTATTTGATTTGGAATCGTCCACTTGAACAATTTGAATGGTTTAGTCTTCTTCTATAGGAGCTGTAACTTTTGTTGATAATTATCAACACATACATACGCGGATATGATGCATACACAACAGTATTCTAAATACTACGTGATCTTTTGAGTATATTGTTTTAGTAATTGTTTATGAAAATCGAAAATACTATCATACTCATTCGCAAAGTATTTCGAGCAGAATCTCGATGGGTGAAAACCTATTTACGTGTTTGTAACGCGAAAGCTATGCAAACGAACGACGTTTTAATGAAATTATGATAAGATATAGGTATATACTTCCAAAGATAATTTTTGTTGTACGTAATCCTGATCATAAAGTGGAAAGTTTTAAAATATTATTAGGGTACCTGAGTCACCAATGTCACACCCCATACAAGAAAAATGCCAAATTTCCTTCACTAAAATATGGAGTAAATAAAATATAGCAGCAGTGCCATTTGATTTACTGAAATATAAGTGAAAATTGATTCAGCAAAAAATTTTCAAAAATATAATAGTGATGCAAAATGATTGATCATTAAAAAATATATATATTCCTTTAATTCACTTGATTATGAACAAAATTAAGCATTGATTTTTTTTATCATTAGAAATATTATAAAATTAAAAAATAAAAATTTTAAACTTGATTCTTATTACCCATGAGATTTTTTTTCAAAAGGGAATTCGATGTTTTGCTTGTATGGGGTTCTGTCAAATGTACTGTATAGGTACACTGCATGATGAAACAAGAAAAGTATGAAATAAATTCTCGCGCTTCGCGCGCCTATGGTATTATTAAAGAAATTTTTAAAGCTCTAATTTTCTTGGAGCAAAAAAAATCGAAAGTTGGCAAAATCGCATGATACTAGTTGCCCCCCCCCCACCCCTAAATAGTCGTACATTTTCACCATTGAGTACTGAATTTTATATATAACCGTAATAATATAGGTTGGTGGTAGGTACTAAAAACAATTTTTACGCTTTCTTTTTTTTGGGGGGGGAGGGCTGCAAGAAAAGCCCCTTCATCACGCTAGAACTGGCCCCCAAAAATCCCTAATGTGATTGAAAAAAAAAACATATCTTGGATTTTGATTAAATTTGGTGAGGTAGTTCACTTTTAGTGGGAGACTTCACAAAAAAATTTGAGCCCCCTACACAAAAGGGGAGGGGAGCAGAAGGTCCCCAAAGTGCACCATCTTTTGAAAAAAAAAACGCTGTTTTCTGTGTTTTTTAGCCAGTCAAAATGGTGTGATAAACCCTTTTTAGCACTTGAAAGGTGTAATTTGAGTTTCTGAACCTTCCTAGATCATAGCCATCCTTATTGGATGAAAATTCAGACTGTCACAAGGGGGTCCAAAAGTTGCACATCGTGATATTTCAATATTATGAAATTTTCACAGACTCTGCTCCAATTATTTTTTGACTTGGTAATTTGACCCAATTTTTTCTTCAACCTGTATAGTAGTAGTGCATTACAAAGAAATAGAGTATTTATAATGACTGGTCTAGGTTCTAATTGGTCATACGTCACGCCTGTAACAACCAATCAGCAAGTTGGAATGTTATAAATTTACCTCAACTAACTCATAAAATAAAAACACAAATCAGCTGACGATTCAAATCACAAACGAATTTTAGTCGTTCCCTGAAAACTGAACGATATTATTTAGGAAGGTAGAAATGAAACTACCTACATTTTATCACATTCTAGCGTTATGTTTGGTCATTACGCACGTAACATATGACCAATTAGAACCTAGACCAGTCATTATAAATACTCTATTTATGAAAATTTTCTGTGCCAGTGCAGCCAGTAATAGATCGCAATATTCTAATATTTTGAAATTTTCACTAGCTTTGAATGTATTATTTTTTTCACATGGAAACTACACGAATATATTTTTTTCCTTAACCATTAGCATAGATTAACCATACAACACAGATAGCCCATGGTACGTTAAATTTTTATCACTCCAAAATTGGAGACGGAATCATTTTTCGCCAATATCTTGGAAACAATTAAAGATAAAGGGCTCGCAAATGGCTCATTTTAAATATATTGAAATGCAAAATGATTTAATTTTTCTAAAGTTACTGTTATCGATTTACTTTTGGAATTAATTTCAAAAAAACGATTTTTTTACTTTACTATGAATTATCTCAAGAAGTAAATCAATGACAATTATTTTTTGTAAGTGAAACACATTCAGAATTTTATGCTCCTTCGAATGAGCTACTAATTAACTTTCCATCTATATTTTTTCTTGAAATATTTCGAAAGAACTAAGCAAAAAGTCGAATTTATTTTTTAGTACTGGAGCTCATTCACAGAGCGCGCTAGTTCTATTAAAATAACTCGAGATCACATCGATGGCAATAATATTTTAAAACTGAATCATGTATAAAATGCCAAGCTGTTTCGAATGAGCTGTTTTCGAACACTTTAACTCAATTTTTATCCTAGATATTAATAAAAAACTTTCTGGTTCCTTTTTCAACATTTATGAGTGATAATTCGTATATACCGGATATGCATGGTTAATGTATGCCATTAGGAATAAATTCTGGAGGAATTTTTGAAAATTTTTCGATACCAATGCAGTATTCTGTTAGGTATTGTGAACATTTTATCAATTTTTGTATCATTTTTCGTTTGTTGAATTCATTTAATTTTTTTCAATCTTTAGGTATATATTTTGAAAATGAAATAAAAATTTTACTGTATCAGTGCAGCCACATGCATATTGCTATATTCTTGGAATAAATTTAGAATGAATATTATAAATGTTTTGCCGCAGTGCAATCAAGCGCATGAAAAAGTATATTTTGAGAAAAAAAGGCGGTGTAAGGCATCAACGTTGGTTGCATTTTCAGTTCTTGCTTTTCAAAATTAATGATCTCAGTAAAATGATTTGTTTCGAAGTTCAATTCCAGTACGTCGAATTTTTGTAACGTAAAATTTCTTTCTGATTCTCATCTTAATAGCTGGATTCCTTTGATTCTACATTAGATTGAACCCCCTTCTAACGCACAGAGCCCGGATTTTTTTTTTAATTTATCAATCTTTTTCGTAATTTTGATGAAAAAATAAAATAAATAGTCTATCACATATTAAATTGTAACGTGTATTCTACCCGCTTTGAAAATTTGGTTTTATCAATGGTGACAGATTCCACACCAGAAATTCCTCAAAAAAGAATGTAGCTATCAAAAGAATCAGAAACACAGAAAATTCTACAGAATTTATTTCTAATGATTGAGAAAAAAAAATATTCACGCAGTTTCCAGGCGAAAAAATAATACATTCAAAGCTAGCGAAAATTTCAAAATATTAGAATATTGGGATCTATTACCGGCTGCACTGGTACAGAAAATTTTCAAAAATTTCTTTCTAATACACTACTACAGGTTGAAAAAAAAAAAATGGTCAAATTACCAAGCCAAAAAATAATTGATGCAGAGTCTGCGAAAATTTTATAATATTGAAATATCACGATGTGCAACTTTTCTACACCCTAGTAGCAGTCTGGATTTTCATTCAATAAGGATAGCGATCGTCTAGGAGGATTCAGGAACTCAAATTTCAGGGTTTCTCACACCATTTTGACTGGCTAAGAAAAACAAAAAAACAGCGTTTTTTTTCAAAAGATGATGCACTTTAGGGACCTCTTGCTCCCATCCTTTTAGGAGGTCTGCGACACAAAGTAAACTATCTCACCAAATTTAGTCAAATTCCAAGATATGTTTTTTCTTTCAGATCCACCCTAATGTACATGCATACACGGTGTTTACTTGATTCAAGATACAAAATAACATTACCTAGTTTTGTATTGCAAACAGAACAGTGGAAATGATCTAACAACAATGATAACAATAAACATGATTTGATGTTCATTTTAAACTTTTTCTGGAATTTGTTAAAATAATCATTGTAATTAGTGTAATATAATTGCTTTTTGAATTTGAAAAAAAGAAATCAATATTAAAATCACAATAATTAACAAAAAATAAAAAAATAATTAAGAAGTGGAAAGTTGAACTTAAGTTTAATTGGGAAACATCGCATACTATGCTCCTTATCGGTGGAAAATCGTGATCTCGCATCAGTTGATCAAAATAATTAAAATAAAACACTTCTGTCTCATTATAAATAGATTTTTAATAAATAATCGAGTTATTATTATTCCTTAAATTATTATCACATATCGAATTACTGTTTCGATTGCTTTCATTACTACCAACCATAATTTTGAAATTACCATTTTTTTACCGACTTCAGTTTTGTATCCTGAATCGAGTAAACACTAGACACCCTGTATGTAGGTGTAAGTGCGATTTACTTTTACGAATTACTATTATTTTTTTTTAATGCGTGAGTTACTTTAATGTACAACATCTTGAAAAGCTTAGGAATTTTAATGTAGTTTGATTGGTCACGCGGGTATTTTTGGAAAAAAATTACGGAATAAAATTTTGTAGTGGAAGAACATCGAAAAAATTTCTCAACGCTATAACTCATCGTTCGGTCGTTTTTTCGAATTTTGGTTTGAAATGGTCGTATTTGAATAATTTGGCTGATATCTTTGGTTGCAGGTAATATTTACAAGTACAAAGGCATATAATCAACAAATAAATTGTTCAAAAATGCCAACAACCTGCACTCAAATTCTGATAACATCCGTTTGTACAGAGTCTCAGGAAAACAATTACATATCTGACATCTGTGGAAGGTACCTTACATGACCCCGTTTGAATTTGTTGGTTGCGACATCACTCCCAAAAACACCCTTTAACGCTCCAACCCCCTATTGTGCAAGTCTGAGATATTGAAATACCGCATTTAAGGATTTGCCAGAGCCTATCTACATTTTTTCAAATAAATTTTCCAGTTGGCAAAATGTTTCAATAAAATTGTTTCTAACGTCCTTTTCGCCTCTTGGATGGTAGATTGGTAGATTATAACTTGTTGGCGGCATGCAATATACAACCCGCATAACACGTGATTATCCGCATTCATTGTCTAATTCTATATCTTTCCAGACCCTGCATTTTCGATAGACCTTTTGTTTTTCGTCTGTTGGATGCGAACTTTTACATCTATATACTGATTTATGAACCTGTATGGTTTGAGTTTTTCCTTTGTGACTCTTCTTCTTCGCAACTATTTGTACGATTTTGGCGAAATTTAGGATTATCGTCCAAATTAACGTGTAAAAGGTTTTTAACTATAATCCAAACTCCTAACCCCAAAATAGGGAGGAGATGGGTCAAAATTTTGAAAAGGGCTCTTCCGAATTTCAAAATTACATTTTTTTTTCAAATAATTGGATTTTAGAATATGAATCAATTTTTTTTACGTTCTTACAATTTTTCATTTTTGGGGCACCATTACCCCTCAAATTTCACTCAGAAGTGGCATTGTAAAATCAAAATTCGTTAAATTTTACTTTTTTTCAAAAATAAGTTACACGTTCTTTGTGCTGTAGTTACCCGAGTATTTGTGTAGATTTTCAATGGTTTTCGACCACATTTGGGGGAGGGGTGAAGAAAAACCAAAATTTCTGA
The DNA here is from genome assembly GCA_009761765.1 of Phenacoccus solenopsis. Lineage (NCBI taxonomy): Eukaryota > Metazoa > Arthropoda > Insecta > Hemiptera > Pseudococcidae > Phenacoccus > Phenacoccus solenopsis. Next base: position 43,462 of record VFXL01000307.1, on the reverse strand, counting down.
ATTTTTTCCCTTTCAATTTTTGAATTTTTTTTTTAATCAACGCGTTGAAAATAACAACAGTAAAAATGTATAAAAATTTCAAAAAGAATGGACCCAAAATAAGGCAGTAATCGCGAGTTACGAACTCGAAAAACTTCAACGTTGGTAAAATAACAAGCACGTTGTAAAACACGTTTGGCCAGGTCATGTTTGGTCTTTAATACTCGCGTTGATATGCTTTGTTAAAAAGGGTATAAATTATGCGATGATTTTTTTTTTCAATCCATTCCGCACACACTTTATATTCCAATTATAAATTTTAATTTTTAAAAAAACTGAAATAAAACACACATTTGAACGGTTTTACATTTGCTTATGTACTATTACAACAGAAAAAAAATGAACATCATTTTTCATATGAGCAATTATGATGAGTTTTAGAGCTGAAATTGGAATCTCAGTGCACGTTTTTGCAAGCGTGTATTAGCACAACGGCTGATGACTTCAAAATTTTTTCATAACACGCCAGTTGTTGATTGTCATTGTTACTATCCAGTATCCACACATTTTTTTTGATTTAATTTAAATACTCAACTTATAAAGAAATTTAATTACTTATGATGTTATGTACATGATGACTGATGATAAACAAATTTTTCCCACATCATTTCTGCACATCCCCATGGAAAAAAAGAAATAATTCAGTTGTGAAAGGCCTATAAATCTGTGTTAAAATCAGTTTATAAATTTTTGGGAAACTCGGACGTATAGAACCATCTTTTTTTTAGTTGGCTCTAAAATACGCTGTAATTCCAAAAAACATCTGGAAACAGCTTTATTATGAACAAAAAACATTTCTCTTTCAGAAAATGTGAACATTTTTTTTTGAAAAGCGAACCTTGAGATATTCAAATTTGAAGTTTGCTATTTTTTCCATCTCCAAAGTGCCCGGGCAAAAAGAACCACAGTAATAAATAATTGTAATGTAATGTTAATGATGACAAAGGGATTATAAAATTACTAAATTAATAAGAAATATATTTTTACAAGTGAAACCAGCATCTACCCAAAAATTGTACCCATGAAATCGATATTGTCGTAACCTCACAACTGGTGCACTCTTTATGCGCTCATTCAGAGCACATATTACATTGGAGCGATTCTAGCATTAACCAACTTCAAATTTAGGTTACATATGTGGCGCAACGTAAATTTATAACGTATTTTGGTATTTACTCTTTTTGACCTTTTAATTATTACTAACTCATTTAACATTGTGGTTCTTTATGCCCGGATTTGACTTTTTCGATAAATATGGACAAAAGTGTAACTGAAATTAAAAAAATCATAACTAATATTGCCAACTTTTCATAATAAATAGCGCAGCCGTAATTTTGATGATTCTTTATGCCTGGCCGGTTCTATACACCCGAGTCTCCACAACATTGAAAGAAAAAAATGGATATTTCTACGTTGAAACAAACAATGCTCATTTTATGGAATTAATGGTTGTTATTCGAAAGTGAAAAGATTTGATACGAACCAAGCAAACGAAGCGAGTGAGAAATAAGAAAAGCAAATGATGGGAGCGAGGAAAAGGGCGCGAGCAATCAAAAATTAGAGCGAAAACCGAAAAATTGAAAACCGGAACCCAAAACTGGAACTGAAACAGTTATTATTTCGATTCTGCCACCCCTGACCAGTATTTTAGATTCGTTTGAAACATTGATATGACTTTCTGGAGTACTCTTCTTTAGAATACCTCAGTGAAACATCAATCTGCTATAACTTCACACAATGTTTTTCTATAGGCTAATTCACCCTACGTTTCATTTTTTGTATAATATGAAGTTGTTACAGTGTGATTAATTGCATCAGAGCGAGTAATCGCGTCAGATATAGAGACGTAATACAAGTAATCCCTACACACAATAGGAATGTCAGTGTGAGTCATCGCGTTCCTATTAACCCAAAGGTGGAGCCATTGCACTTACACGAGCTAATGTAGTTGCGAGAAATTGCGCCAACATCTAATTTTGGATCCATCTACCTATATCTTTGAAAATATTATTGAAAAGTTGTTCGGTGATTTGCCTAATCCAACATATCTTAACACATTATATTGTTTAGTTCTAGATCTAGAGATCTAATGGAAACAAATAATGCTGGACCAATATCACTAGAATATTTTGGCTCAAGAGTAATATCCAAAGAAGAGCGTGCAAAGATGCGAGGTTTAAGAAAAATACAACAATGTAATCCTATCAATATAAGTGCAGTACCAAGAAATGTCAATATTAGCTACTTCAGAGGCAGCGATTTATGTTATGCCCCATACATTAAAGTACCAGCTGCAGAATCGATGTATAATTTTTAATTTGCGTATTCTAGTCATACAACGGGATTTTCTCATTTTACTGAATTTTATAACCTTCAGCATATTTATTGCCAAACTCTACGTCGATCAATACATATATTTATGCATTAGGTATATTAAACCAATTTTCTCTTTCTCTTTCTGACATGAGGTCTGGTTGTATGGTGAAAATTCAAATGTAGAACAAAACTTTTGTGAACTTTTGGGACCCTTCAGAGCAGCGGCGCGCTAGTGTTGTGTTTATATGTGAATGGTGTTATCAGTTTTGAAAGCAGGGAATTTTTGCCCACAATTGTGGACTCACACAGTAAAATTTCTAAAATTTATTTGATAATAAATCAAATAAATGAAATGAATGATTTGGGTTTGGCTAATTTAATACTTATCTATCATTTTGGTTAAGATTATTTGCTCTAGTATTTATGATATTCGCGATAATTTTATCATTCGTCCTTAGTGAAGAGCATCAATAAATAACCAATTTCTTTGGAAACAATAACACTGGAATTCAATTTATCATTACAATTGAAGAAAAAACAATTAATTCTATTAAAAAAAATTCACTTCAGTACCAGAATTATTAATTCATTTTCATTACCATTAATGAAATTTGATCATACACTATCAATTATTGAAATCCCCGTTTTTCAGCAGTTCATCGTTTTACCACCAGTTACTGACTCTTTTGCCGAAGGATCCCAATGGAATGTAGCAAAAATCTGTGAAGCCCACTCCCTCCTCCCCCTCCTCTGCCAAAAAAAAAAATGAATGAATAAAATTTTATCAAATTATTACCCGCAAATCATCATATATATAAAGCTACAAGAAAAAAATAATAACAAAAATAGGGCCAAAAATATGTTGTTCCAATCGCCCAGCCTCTCCTAATGGACGGATTTCGATAAATTTTTTTTTTTTAAATCGCAAAAATTATGCAGATATGTCATCAAGCAAAAAAAATTGAAAATTTTAATCAGAGAGTTAAAAAAAACAATTTTTCTCTTTTTTTATTACATAAAAATTAACGCGTTCGTTACGCGTTGCCGTATTCCACTCCACTTGCTTGGTTGTGGGCGTGGCATCTGCCGTGCCGCGTTAGTTTGTCCGTTACACGATACATCTCATCATTCGCGTTATGTTGTTCGAAGGAGTCACATCAAATAGGCAATCCGAGCGAAGCGAGGAATGCCGCGGGGTTGGACCGCGAAGCGGCCAGGGGGCGAAGCCACCTAGTACAAACTATTTTTGGTTTATCTCAAGCCTTGCGTACAAATCTATTTGAAAAATTTATAAAATCTATACATTAAAAAGATGTGAGGTTTTTTGTGCAAGCGAGATTTCGAAAACCGCTCAGTGGAGAGCGAAGAGTAAAGTTGTTGGAAAAGTGTTAGGTAGTAGATATGCATGATTCATTATCAGAATGAGTAGTGTTATCAAACGTACCTGAATATTTGTTTACAACGCACACTTGACATAAATTGTTTGCAAGCAGGTAAAACTTGATGGATCGAGTTGAAAGTGGGTAGTGATATTTTAGAGCTGATTAGTTTTTGGATGTGATCAGACGTGAGTTAGTGTGAAAAAACATGAGTTGAGGTTTTTTGGTTCCTACATTTCAAAACTAATGTTATTTTTCTTTCTAATGTGAAACACATTTGTTTGTAGAATTTCGTAATCCATCCGCATACTGCCAAGGATTCATGATATTTTCCACACAAGTGATTTTTTTTTTTCAAATAAAACAATTTTATTCTTTTCTGTTGATTGAAAAATATGCAACGTAATCACAAAACAAACTTCTGTTATTTCACGCCACTATTCTGCGCTTCTTTTTTACCCCTCAAATGAGGTTATATAACCCCACGCATTTGCGCGGGAATATCGGGTTACTAGTAATTATAAAATAGGGAAAAATGGTAAATTGGAAAATAAAATGTTTGCGAGATTAGATGTATTTATATCATCGTAATTTGTGGAATTAGCAGCATACTATATTGATGCACTGAGTGTAATTAAATTTATTTCCACTTAGATTTGATGTTTTGTTTTTCCTTCAATTTTAGCGTTTATTAACTTTTTTTTCTATCAAGAAAGAGGGCCTTAAAAGCGCGTGGCCCTGTGCGGCTGTCCCACCCTATTACTTCCCCTGGCTAAAGTATACCTTTTTTTTTTTAGTGCCTTCAATTCCCATATATATATATAAACCATATAAACCGAGATCATTTCTATATATACACAGTTATTGCGAGATCATGAGATCCGTTTGCCGGATCTCGTAATGTTTTACATAGCACACGTTGTTTGCGAGATCCAGTACATCATGTAGGCAAGTTTTCAGCCGGATCTCGGTTTAGCTATGATTTACGTATGGATATATTTTATATATTTCTTATATGTTTGACAATGAAAGCGAGATCCGCCCGATTTTCTTCTTGCCTCCATAGCAACAGCGCAGAGAGAGATCCGGCTTTGATTCAAATGGTTACTTGGGCATCTAATAAGCCTTCATTTTTTTTGCTGTTCATCAACATTTTTGAAAAGCGCGCATCATACATAATTTAAACTTTTCATATTCACATGCTCTTTTTTTGAAAATTTTTGCACCAAAAAACTGCATTTATCATCCTAATCACAAATCTGGCAAAATCTCAAATCGGATCTCGCAATCACTGTGTATATAATAGATCTCGCAATAATACATTAACAACTATATATAAATATAATAAATAATATTAAATATAGAATTATATATCATGTACATAAGTAATTTCTTTATATCTCTCTATATATTAAAATCAAAATGAAATCGGTTTTGAGATGCGCGCGCATCCTTGTTTTGAATAGAAGGTATAAAAAGTATGTAAAGGATAGCAGGTATACAAAGGAAAAAAAGTTTGTAAATTTTAATAAAATCCTTGTACATGTGCAAGGGTAAAGTCATAAAATTGTTTTGAACAGCAGGTATATAAAGAGAAAAAAGGGTGATAAATTTTAATAAAAGCTTTGTATATGGTCAAGGGCAAGGGAAAAGCTGTAAAACTGTTTAGAATAGCAGGTATACAAAGGTATAAAAGTGGGAGTCCATCCTGAAAGGAAGAACTCTTAGTGGGGGTAACAAGTATTAAGAATAAACTGGAATGTGCAGTTTAGAATGAAGTAGTACTTGTCTGATAAAATAACTCTTTTCTTCACTTAATTTTTATTGCGAGCCCCAAAGGGGCGAGTAGGCAATCCTAGCGAAGCGAGAAATGTCGCGGGGGTGGGCCGTGAAGTGGCCAGGGGGTAGAAGTCAAAGTAAAATTCGATTGATACATATTTATGCATCTGGGTAACCTGAAACCCACAAGACCCGGGTAATATAGTTTTATGTTTTATATATCCACCTGCATTGCATAATACCTGGGTAAATAGTCCACAAAAATCCGGGAAACTAGAATTGCACTTTTGTCATTAGTGTAGTTATTCCTCATTTCTCTTCAGTATTTTGAAAGAACTACACCTCACCCTAATGCTGGTCTGAAGTTCATATTCTGTTTTATTAGTTACATCCATAACTTTGCAGTGTTCATAAGCGCCGACTTAGGTACGATTGTGCACTGTGCGCATGCACCCATTCAAGAATCTCTAGGCCTATTATAAGACTGTTGAAAAAAAATCACAAATATTGGTTGATTTGCATTATTTTAATATTATTATTATTTTATGTATGTATTATTATTTTTATTTTTTCTTAATAAAGATTTAGGTGCATTTCACCGCCACCCCCACTCCGCAATTAGAAAATGAAATTTAGTGCATTCGTTTGTGCTATATTTGTGCTAACAATTTGGTGTGCTGGGGAAACGTCCGCACCCCCACCTCCACCAATGAGGTTGAAACACCCCTCCTTTCCCATTTTCAACTATTTTAGGCTTTATGCATAAGATGAAAACTCAAATATAATTCCTAGGAAACGTTTTATCGCCAAATACAATAGAAAAGACTATTCTAAACAATGTATTAAAAATGATCATCCATATCCTATACGAAAACCCCCTTAAAGTGGACCACAGCCCCCAAAATGGTACTTTTTCAATATATCTTAATAGGTGGAAAAACGCCCACACCCCCACCACCACCAGTGGGATCGAAATAGGGCGCAATCGTTTGTGCTGCAAACCCCGTCGTTTGTGCTAATCTTCTTCCATTTATTTTTTCCCCTCGCGTAGCGCGGGCGGGAATTTTCGAAATTTGCTCAAAACTTGGTGAGAGACTCTACTTAGAAATCTAACAAAACGATATTTTTTATTTTTTCAAAAAAATTCAAAATGGTGGATCATTCAAATTTTGAGGAAAGCTGGAGAAGAGGCAAATACCTCAAATTTTTTGTTTTTGATCTCATATGAAAAAGTGAGTTACAGACACCAACATATCCAAATTTCAGTTTCCTAAGTGCATTTTGAGGAAAGTTAGAACAAAAACCTGTTTTTTGAGGATATTTTGTTTTTTGTGGCCCGCGCATAGCGCCGGCTAGTATTGATGAAATTTGCTCAAATTTTGGTGAGAGGCTCTTCTTAAAAAAGCGCAAATATACCTTTTTTTTGAAAAAATTCAAAATGGCGGATCACTCAAATTTTGAGGAGTGCTGGAGAAAGGGCAAATACCTCAAATTTTTTGTTTTTGATCTCATATGAAAGAGTAAGTCATGGACACCAACATATCTAAATTTCAGCTTCCTTAGTGCATTTGGAGAGGAGTTAGAGTAAAAAACAGCTTTTTGAGGAAGTTTTGAGTCATGAAATTTTTGAATCTTCCATATCTCCTCACCAAATCAACCTGCAAAGGTCAAATTTTGAGGGTAAGGTTAGTTTGTGACCAAAATATGACTTCTTGAATTTGGGTTAAAATGGATCCAAAATGGGGGGTTATCAAAATTTGAGTAGAGCTTGAGGAGTCTCAAATTGGTAAAAATGTAATTATTATGAACTTAGATGATTATTGGAGATGAAAAATTCACAATATCCCCAATTCACTTCCATACATGATGTTGGAGGAAATAAGGAGGGGGTTATTGACCCTAAAATGTGGTGGGGGGTATAAGAGTGGTCGAAAATTTTTTATTGTCGTGTCATATGATAGAATGAGCCTAAGTGACTAACTTATACTGATTTTAGCTTTCTAAGTGAATTTGGAGGGGAGTGGAGTAAAAAAAAAACTGTTTTGGAGACGAAATTACCATAGGAAATTTCATTAATCATCAATATCTCCTCAACAAATTGGCCTACAAAGGTAAAATTTTGAGGGTAGGGTTAGTTGGTGACCAGAATATGATCTCTTGAATTTCGCTCCAAATGGATCCAAAATGGCGGATGATAAGGATTTGAAGATAATTTGAGGAACCTCAAGTTGTTCTAATTTGAGAAATATGTGTTCAAATGATTATTTCATGGCAAGAAATACTACGTTTGTTCCAAATTCAACTTCTTCAGTGGTTTTGGAAGGGATAGAATTGAGGTTTTTAGACTTGGTATTGGGTGTGGCCTAAGTCATGAAGGGTTCAGCAACGTTATTATTACCAAACCTGAACAAGCCCCAGTTAAAAACTCAGCTCCAGTAATGCGGCATGGCTGCTTATGTTTTTTTTTTTTTTTTTGTAAAATACGTTAAGTGAAATAAGGAAATTATTAAACAATATGTTTTTTTCTGTACAAAACGTGCCTATAACTTGCAACCCGTCCGTAGGACGGGTATTCCTGGCTTGTCTATCATATAAAGTTGAAGCTTAATTCTTTGTTACGGGTAAATGCTGAAACTACCCAACATTAACGCGTGAGAGTTGTATGGAATGAAGTTCGGAAATGTGTGAAGGAAAAAAGTTCTGCTGTTTAATCGTAAGAAAGCTTGAAAGTTTCGCTTACGTCACGCATCCTGTGTAAAACTACAAAACGTTAACGCGTGAAAGTTGTATGGAATGAAGTTCGGAAGTTCGTGAAGGTTATAGGCTATTCAAAGTTCCAAAAAGGTCTGCTCTTTAGTCGCAAGAATGCTCGAAACTTTCGCTCACATCACACACTCTATACATTTTTAAAAACGTAGAAACGCGTTCTTCTACACTGCACATGGAGATTGTGGGTTTTTATGTAGTGTGGGCTATTCAAAGATCAAAAAAGTTCTACCGTCAAGTCGTAAGGAAAATCGAAAGTTTCACTTAAGCGAAGCTTAATTCTTTGTCACGGGTAAATGTCGAAACTACCACACGTTAATGCCTGAAAGTTGTACAGAATAAGGTTCGGAAGTGCGTGAAGGTTTTAGGCTATTCAAAGTTCCAAAAAGTTCTGCCGTTTAGTCATAAGAAAGCTCGAAAATTTCGCTTATGTCGCACACTCTGCGCATGTTTTAAAACGTAGAAAAGCATTCTTCTACACTGCAAATGGAGGTTTTAAGTGGTGCGAGGGGGTTATGTTGTGCAGACTATTCAAAGTTCGAAAGTTCTACCATTTATTCATAAGAAAACATACCAGGTGACTAACTGATTCGAGCACCCAAGCGAAAAAATTAGCTGAAAGGTGAAAAAATTAAAAACATGTATACATTTTTGACAACGAAAGCATAAATTAAAATTTTGCATTTCATCGATAAACGCTTTTAAGCATTAAATAAATATCATTTATACCATTTATTCTTGCTAACATCATTCAAATATATAAATTATTTCTATCAGGGAAAGATTTTTGCGCTTGGGGTGTTCGAATCAAGTAGTCACCCGGTATTACGTTCTAGAGGGGGGCTTAACCTGCAGTGTTACCACTACAAAAATAGATATCTCTGCGCATGTTTAAAAATGTAGAAACGCGTTATGTTGAGCAGGATGTTCCAATCGACGTAGATATATGTCAATTGTATATCAATATATGATTTAATGAGCATAATATTAAATCAAAGTTTTGTAGATCGTATCGACATTTTGAACATAGGTACATAGATATCCTACGACATTGATATGAATACAAATTGTCAAGCGGGTTACCTGAATATATATATAATTGTATATTTACAAACGAGATTGATTTATTTTAGATTTTTTAAGCGTTCAGGAGTAGATGAATGTTACCTTGTGTAGTCTCCAGCATTGGGAATCGAGGAACTTATAGTGCCAGATTCATATTTTGGTTTGATCTCACAATTTCAATATTCAGTTTTTTCAAAATAACTAATAAACTAGACTATTTAGGCAAATAAGTACTATCTCAAAGTCTCATACCTATCTACGTCGACGAATTAATCAGCACAAAAATTTCCTCCATTAGAGACAGACCCGTGATGTTAAGTTTATTAGCATATTGACAAACTACCTATATGATATTGTGGTTTCCTATACCCATATACAGTAGAGAATAATTATAAGCATTTGCTTTGCGTTGAATCAAAATGTAGATTTCAACTTTCATTATTTCAAATTCTAAGAAATTCTGTCATATAATTATTTATATTAACAAAAAAAAAAGTGCAAGTATGATATATCTACCCTTCATTTTCACCATAGAACCACCCCTTAATAATACGTATATCAAGTGCCAAAACTACTTCTAGTCTTTAATTTTTTATTATTTTTAATCTTCTTGTACAGCAAATGTCCTTTTTATACAAAGCTAAATATAAAATTAGTCATGTTTGAATTTTTATTTTTTATTAGTCACCCAGTCTTCCCTGCGTGGGGTTATAAGTAAGAACCAAAAAACCTCAACTCATGCTTCCTCACATTAACCCACATCCGATCACCTCCAAAAACTAATCAGCTCTAAACCTTTAAAGCATCACTATTCAGTATTCACTACCCTTACTCTTCCTCCAACTTTCAACTCAATCCATCAAGTTTTACTTCCTTATAAACGATTGAAGTCAAGCAGTTTTGGCAGTCCAAAATGGTCTAGAACATGGTCCGAAACAAGAGACACTAAAAATCGTTATATTTCAGCGGTCTAGTACAAAATGTGGAACGAAAAGTTTGTAGTAAAAGTAATACCGTGTAAGATGTAACTTACGATAACGTGGTTCTTACTTAACAAAAAACTCGATTATGATTGGTCGTTGCATTTGCATGTTTTAGTATAAATATAAGTGAATATTGTTTATCAAATACAGTTCTTCTCTACCAGGGCTGTTAACAATAACTAAAACTCTTAACCTTAACTCAAACTGACTCGTATTTTCACGCATTAAGAATATAACTGAATTTAACTTTAACTATAAATCCCAATATATGTAACTGAATAAAACTTTAACTAATATTTGCAGTACTTGAAACTGAATCAAACTTTAACTTAAACTTAAAAAAAAAATCGTTTTGGTTAAAGTCTCAAGCAAATTTCCAATTTTCCAATTTTTAACGAACATTCAGCGGCTTGAGGTTCATTTTAGGTCCTTTGCGATACAGTCTCAAAGGGTCTATTAGTTTATTAATGATCTTTTGTTACTGCGAAATAATTATAAGTAGTTCTGAAAATTAAAATTTTAAATGTGAAATTTAAAATTAAATTCATTTTATATTTTTATAAATGCTCGATTTATTGAATTTGGAAACTCTTATGTCTTATTTCATCTTTTCATCGTACATAAAAAGCGGATATGATATAATTAATTGGTAACCACATTATTTCATTATAACTTCAACTTCTTCAACTATTTTAAAAGAAGAATTAAACTTTAACTTTTTCAACTGTAAAGAAGAATTTAACTTTAACCTTGACTCTAAACTTTTATTTTATTCAAGTTAAAACTAGTTTACTTCAACTTTAACTATAACTTAAACTTCAAGCGAAAAGAATAAAACTCCTAACTTTAACTCTTATTTTTGTTTTAAAAGACTGAAACTTTAACTGAATTTAACTAATATACGTTTAAGTTAACAGCCCTGTTCTCTACTTGCCACACGAGTTAGTTCCTTCCTTCCTGCGATAGCCTCGGCCGTCGCACGTATTCTTCCCACTACCTCGACGCGACAGCGAAAGCCGTCGATATTTTTTATTTTTGCCGTCGTTTAACTAGCGACAGCCATTTAAAATTATTTCGCCCGTTGCCTACAAGTTATTAGTTCTATGGAATAAAACTGGACCAAGCAAAAATTCCATAGTCCATAACTAAAACTAGATAAAATAAAAATAACGGACTATTTTGGACCAAGCTCATTTCTCTTTAGCTTTTTTAGAATCAATATAAGCTGTCTTTACAGATATTAATATCTTTTGTAATTTATCGCGTAATTTACCGGGAAAAGACAATTTGCAACTTGTCATTTCTATACTACCTAGTATTCGATAAACGTTGATTTTTACACACTCGTAGCTTTTCCTTTTTTTTTTTTTTTTTTTTTTTTTTGTTATTATTAATCAATTCAAAATGTAACGAGGCAAGAAAGCTACTCTTATATTCAAATAAAGTTTTCGTATTTTCAAATATAATCACAGCTTACAAATTACTCGGTTATGGGCCCAGCTTACAGGTCCGATAAGAACTAAAAATCATTTTTGGTACTTGGTCAAAAGTACATAAAATGAAAACGTGCAGGAAAACCAAAAGTTCTAAAAATGGAAGAAAGAAACAGTACAATCGTCTGAAGGGTGCAGAAAACTACGCAGCATGGAAATTCCAGATTGGAATACTACTGAGAAGCATAAACAAAAAGACGGATGCAGTATCAGCGTCGAAAGGTGAGAAAAAGAAAGCCGGAGATACCCAAACTCAGAAAATGATAGTATTGTTGGTGACTGAAGAAGTATCGTTAAATTTAATCAGCTACCAAAATTTGATGAAATGTTGAACAAGTTAGAAAGTCTTTACAGACGCCCTATGGAATGCTCAGTGAACATGATGCCAGAACAATTCTTCCCATTCACAGGGGCGTAACTAAGGGGGAGGGGATGGGGGGAGCTTCCCCCCCAGGTGTTTTGAAAAGTTGGGAAATTTATAATTTTCAACGTTGAAATTGGGAACTTGGAATTTCTTTTGGGAAAATAAGAACTCGAATAAATTCGAACTGATGCCAATTTATATCATGTATAGCACACAAGCCCTTGACTTTTGTAAAGTTGGTAATTTGGAGTTTTAGCGTAGCAGTATTATTACAACTATTTCAAAATTTTTGAAGACTAAAAAAAAAAAAAAAAAAAAAAAAACAGTTGGGAAAATTTCATGATATTAGTTGGCAATTTCTGGTTTTCTCCCCCCCGTGAAGAATGTCTTCGTTACGCCCCTGCCCATTCAAGTATGATGAGAAAGAACTAGCACGAGCAAATGTATGTAAATTATAAAATCTTACTTATAAACTAGAATGCACACATGAAACAATCTCAAATTTGATGCTGATTGCAAACATTTTGAATATGTTACCTGTAAAATTCAAACATTTTCGAAGTGCATAGGACTGGACAATGGAGAAAAACAAAACGATAAACAATTTGATTTCAAGGCTGCAACTCGAAGAAGAATGGGCGAAAGAATTAAATAAGTTAACTTCAAGTTCAAATACAGTCTTTAGTGCTGAAATCAGGGTTGCTAAAAAACAAAAAACCTCCATGAAAAAAAGAACACGTTTAAAACATTGTTTAAAACTAGTTTTAAACAGTTTCAAATCTGTTTTTTTTTTTTTTTTTTTTTTTTTTAGTATTCAACTATTCCGAATTATAATGTTTATGCTCCTCACCGTAACTTCATAAATTCATAATTGAATAAGAAAAAATTAAGAACCATAATTATTTAATTTTCACTTGAGCCCTAAGCACTGCGAGCATGGAGAATCCAGCAAGCATTCCCACTCGTTTAATAATATTATCATCTAACACCTGTCGTGAGTCTTGACCAAATTCAAATAAGTCAACTTATTCCATTCCATAAAAATTAAATTCAAAATTTCACATTCAGCTAGCCATTATACCCTTGATGACCTTGACTTCTCAAGTTCTCAAAAGTTCAAAACATTTGAAAATGGAAAATTGAAAAAAATTTTGAAATCTAGAAGATGCCTTCACAGCCTAGTAGGTAGAAAATTCTTCGAAATTAGCGTTTACTTGTATTTCTTTGCTTAAATACGGTAAATTTAAAGAAAAAAATGAGGAAAATAAAGAACATGTTTAAAACAAAAAAAAAACGTTTTAAACACATTTTGAACAGAATTTTGTTTTAAATTTCATTTTTTTTTTTTTTTTTAGTGTTTAAAACATGTTTTAAACATATGTTTTAAACATTTTGGTTTAAAACGCTCAACCCTGGCTGAAATATCAGAACAAAAATGCAAATGCTTCAAATGTGGAAACTTTGGCCATCTAAAATGCGACTGCCGCTGATGCATTCTACCAAAAACTTGTTTCAACTGTAATAAACCTAGACACTTGTTAAAGGATTGCAAAAGTAAGAATTATACTCTTTGTAAATTTTGTAAAAAGATTAACCACCCTGAAGCAAAATGCTAGTTCAAAGATAAGAACAACGAAAATGGGAACAAAGCGTTGAGCAACAAAACAACATAAAAGGACACTGATGTCAGGTTACATCAATGATCAATGACGAAGAATTGTAAGGTAAAATACCAGTTATGGATCAGCGACCAGTTACGGACCGGCAACTTTGGAGTCGAATAGCTAGTTCCCTAATTCACCAACAAAGTTGCTCAATACACCAAAATGTAGTCAAGAGTCTTCTCTCTCTAGACATATATAATGCTTGCATTTTCTACATCATCAACCCATTGTAAAATTCGTTTTTCTAAAACCCTCGTTTTTTTAAGCAAAATTTCGAAAAAATTTTGAACATGTGTTTGTGTTTCATTATGTTGTGATAATTCTATTCAAAATATTGATGAAAATAACGCTTTTTCATATCAAGGTAAGTACTAGTAATCATTTTTCATCGCGATCAAACCAATTTTGGAATATTGGACTTGTTTGATGAGCAAGTGAAAAAAAGTAAGATTTCGCGTTTTAGAAGTCGCACAATTCTGTCAAATTTGAACGAATTTGGCCGGTTATTGGTGAATCATGTTTCTTAGAACTTATATTTTTAGTATCCGTCGAGAGTCAATAATTTTTGTCTGATCCGCAATTGGTTTGATCCGCAATTGGTTTTTCAAATTAGCGAACTGTAATTGGTACATTTTTTTATTTTTTTTTATTTTTTAGTGAAATCATGCCAAGATTAGGTACCACTTATTCAATAAGTAATCGACTTGATAAGTAATTGATACTTACTAATAAAAACTTTTTGTGACTGGCGTTTTTACTTTTTTTTTGGTCTACCAATTATGGACTGGTCCATAATTGGTAGTTTTCAAGCTTGCATTCTTCGCGAATCTGTCGATGAAAATATAGTTTTAGGCTACCTTCCTATTAGTAAATATTCAACCAAAGCAGAAAAAAAAAACATTTTCAGTATCAAAATTTTAATGATCCGTAATTGGTCGACTTTGAAAAATTGTACTTTTTTAGACCTTTTTTGAAATTGAAATTGTCCAAATTTTTAAAGANTTTTCGAAATTGGATCTTTAATTACATTTTCCTCTCCAAATAAATGTTCTCCACATTGTAAAGTAAAGGAATCAATTGAAACGTGAAAGGTTAGAATTTGTTGAAATTAGTCATACCAAATTTTGGAAAAGATATGAATTTTCGAAATTTTCATTATTTACATTTTTGTGCTCTTAAAAAATTAAGTGTGCATTATTAATGCATAATGTTGAAAAGTTATGCATCATTTATTGTGAACCTAATTTCAATGACATCCAACATTTCGCTTAATTTTCTCTAGGTATATGCTAAAGTGAAAAAACAACTGATAATCTTTTACACAGTACACATATGTTTTTTGAGGCAATAAAGAAAAGGTCACTTCCGCGCCCGTTCGATAATGCTTTTCACAAGTAATAGATGTTTTTATTGCTTTTGATGAAAATCCGAATTCTTTGAGGGCCGAATGAAACCTGTTGGCGATGTGTCGACGCGGTTGAAATCTGTATAGATAAACATGCGTATTTTGAAGAAGTAGTCAAGCGCTGAAGCGAATTTATAGAACTTTTTTTTTATCTAGAGCACAAGAATACATTAAACTTCATATTGTTTTTCTTCATCCAGCTGGTATTTGAAAGAAGTAAACAAAGAAAACATCCCTAAAAATTCATTCTTTGTGAGTCATGCATTATTACAAAGGACCTGTTACAACGAAACAATCTCACTTAAAACAGTCTCATACCCTGCAGCACCTATCCTTTAATGAGATTTATGCAAATCAGTATAAATATTGTTTTTGTCAATGTGAGAATGAGAAATCTGATCAGCTGATATGGTAAAAGTATTACCTACGTCTAAACGACGCCACGTACACAATTTTTTATAATAGTACAAGATCAAGAGGTGATGTTGCTGCCAGTGTTAGTGCGACTTCTAGCGAGATGTTACTGTACCCTGCTATCATGCGTGATGCAGCGCATCTTTGGACTCATAGTGGGGTACGCTAGCAGCTCCAGATCTCCATGGCACTTCCCCAAACTCATGCGTCATACATAAAGACCAAATTCACCATGCTGGTTAGCAGCCTTCTTCATGGTTCCTTCGGTCCCCCCAGGTTTGGCATCAGTCTCCCCATGTTCCTAGCGACTCTCTCAGCTTTCTCGCCCACCTGGCTCAGGTGGTGGGCAAATAACACCAACCTGTCTACATGCACTCCCAGATACTTCATCACATTCGTGGTTTCCACTTCCTTTCTTTGGATTCGAATGTGGGGGATGGGGAAGTTGTGCTTTCGCGTGCACACCATCACCTAGTTTTGTGGACTGCGAGCTCCAGCCACACGTCCTCCATCCAGGTGCTGATCCTATCCAGCGCTTTGTTCATCTTCTTTTCGAGTTCCTCTGATATCTGCTCCTTGCCAATAAGGAGGGTGTCGTCCGCAAAGCCAATAATTTGGACACCCTCCGGCATCGCTTCTCGAAGCAGCCCGTCATACATCAGATTCCACAGAGTGGGTCCCAATACCAAACCCTGGGGGACCCCACAGCTTAGTCTTTGCTCTTCTAGGCCCTCATCTGACTCAAATGTGATGACCCTATCCCAAAGGTAATCACGCACAATCCTCACGATACACCCTAGGGCATGCTCTGCTATTAACGCCTTCAATATCCTATCCCATCTCGCTGTATTGAATGCGTTCCAGATATCTGGTGAACCTCCGCCTCCTACTTCTGAGAAATTTTATATGTAAGAAACAAACAATGATTATGCTGCTGAAAATTGTAGGTATTCAGAAATTTAAAAAAAAAAATCGCTGGAACGGAAACTTATATTGGATATTATTTAGAATATTGCCAGTGTTGGAAAATAATTATAATGATTATCAAAAAAAAAGCGAAACTAAAAAAATGCAAGTAAAAACAAATAAAACACTTGGCTAAGAATTCAACTCATTTGAAAGATCTACCCTTAATTTGTCACAAAACAAATTAGGTCTGGGGGGTGAGCACCCCTCCCTCACAACCCTCGCTCAGTCCGTCCCTGTACACTGTGTCCTGTGTCTAATTTCAACACACTCGAGCGCAAAATTCCCTTTCATGAAAAAAAATATATCGCCACTTCATTATGGCATACTTAATGAATAATTTAAGACTTTGGTAACTCAAATTTAATGATTTAATTAATTTTTTACTAGTTTTATGATTGATTCAAATTCATTTCTTCCAAAATCAGTGTTGCAAAATTAACTAGTATGAAAGGTTGAAAATTTAAAAACATTCATGATCTTGTACATTATGGATTGAAACCCCAGACAAAGAATTATTATTTTTGCGTTAATCTCATAATCCTGTGAAAAGAAATGAAATTATGAATATTTTTTGTGAATGAAGCAGGGAATTTGGCGCTTAGGGGTGTTAAAATCAGTTAGACATAGTGTATATGTTCACTTAAAAGTTTTTTGGAAGCTTCAAACTTCGTAAAATATTTTAAAATCACTATCGTCAAAATGAGAGAGTCTCCATACCTTGAAAGTAATTATTGCAATGAATGTATTTACACAGTAAAACTGAGTAATATGTATGGCGCTTCCTTAGGACGCTTCTTACCTTTCCAACGATTTTCATGAAATGATTTAGTTTTTCACTCATTGCTCTAGTGTTGACTGCTGATATTTGTGATATTGTATCGTTCTTATTTCCATCACCTTCGCCAACTCCTGATATTGCCTATCAAGACAGAACATAATTATATCTAATAATATAAATATTTTGATTTTAAATGATTGGAAAAGGCGACCATACCAGGGATGGCAAGAGCATTTGCTTGATGGAGTATGCTCGGCAAATGTGTGTGTTATGGAATAAAAATTACTTTTGAATAACCATGTGCAAAATTAACGTAAATAAAAGCACGTGGAAAATTAACGTAAACAAACAGAACGTAAATAAAAACCACGTGCTTACGTGCTTACTACACTCATAGTAAAGACGTCGGTAAATACCTAACGGCATTGTAGCTACGCCTGAAAATAAGAATCAGCAAAATAAAAAGCGCACCTAGAGAAATACAAGGTGTACGTGCCGAAATTAAAAACTTTTGGTCATTAAAAAATCAAAACATTTGAATTAGAATAAATAGTCGCGAAACGCGACTAAAACCTAAAACAAATAAATTGAGGTCTCGCTTCGAAAAAATAATAATCAGCGATTGTCGTGAAATCGCATCTTTTGAAAAAAAAAAAAACATCTACGCCTTAAGCGGCCCGAAACCATAACAATTAAAATTATATTTATAAAATACCTTTTGGGCATCAGAAGCGACCTCGTTAAAAAAATCATTTATATATTAGGGAAAAAATTACGAGAAGTGTCGATGTTCCGATGAGTCGAGTGTGCATGTGCCAATGAGCCGATGGCACTCGGAGTTCCTCGCGAATAAATCTTAGAGTGCAAAAGTTTCGCGATAACTATGTTAATGTATGTTGAGTGATTTTTTTTTTTTTTTGTTATTATACCATTTAAATTTTGAACGCCAAGAGTTTTTTCATTTATTTTCGAAACAAAACAAAACAAGTTGTGGAAGAAACCATCCATAACAGTGTGCATACCTTAGACCAATTTGCGCTTACTCAAGAAAAAAAGCTATGGAATGAAATACTATTACTTTTAACAAAAATAAACTATTGCTCATGTTAGGTAGTAACGCATTTAATGTAATAAAATAAATCCGCGAGAGCGCGTTGTCAAGATTTATTTGAGTTTACTTTAAGTGGGAAAGACATTTTGATTCGTTTTTGTTTATAGTAAGTGTTAATTACTACTGCCATGAATATGATGTTGTTGCCGCGTATAGTTGTTTGACCAACAATTCAATACACAGTCCCTTCACACACCCCATCTTTCACAAACAATCTGGTATATTTTTTTTAATACGCAGGTAAATTAATTTCACTCTTGATTCTAAATTTTAATAGGCAAGTGACGCGTTGTCTGCCTGACGACATTAGGCTAAGAGATTAGGTGTCACTCCATTGTAAGCTTGTAAAGAAGCTTACGTACAGTGTTATCAGGTTTATCGTGGTTGAAGTCGCAGGTTTCGTCGACTCAACTCGTCCAAATCGCCCAAATCTATAAATAAACTCTGAGCGATTTCTACGATCACCTAAATGTGAATTAAACGATGGGAAATCCAGTTCTTCGGAGTTATTAATAACTGATGATTCATTGATTCGTACAAAAATCATGAAAACAAAAAAATGTCTAAAAATGCAACTGGTCAGAAGGGTGATACTGAATGAATTTGTTATACACACCACGACGGTGAATACCTGTGTAGGTGACTTTCATGCACATTACTACGCACATGAATAAATGAGATGGGCAAATTTATCAGCTTTTTTTGCATTCATAGTGAATTTAATAGCAGAGTTTTTAGCGAATTATTGCGCGGGCGTTTTTAATGACGATATTATCAGCGAATTTGAGTGCAAATAAATGAGCGAAAAATCATTGGCGTGAAGTCTTCTATTTACGCTATGAGTTAGCTGTATATTGGGCGAATTTTTGCCAACATTGGCGAATTTATTAGTGTATGGGCGACTTTCTCCCAATAGGGATACTGAATCGACATCGATTTCAATCGGCAATAAATTTCATTTATACTTTGCAAAAGTAATTTTTTTTTCTTCTTAGAATAAGCGTAAGCGTAAATCATTTCAGTTATGCCAAAAATAAATTTGATGGGAATTTGGACAGTACCTTTTTCATATCATTTTGTCTGACGGCCCACAAGTGCATGCAAATGGAAATAAGTGTATCTAGTATCTATAGTATGTACCTCGCGTAAATTGGCTTCATTATCAAACACATGTGAGTATATTCTCAATTCTATTGGATGTTGAGTCCATTTAGAATGCGAGTAAATTTCCTTACTTTGACATTCTGAAGAAGTGTTCTCTTCCTTGGTTTGCGAATGAATCTATGAATAAATTAATTGTGAGTGAGTAAGTAAAGACGATTTTTATTCACATGCATATCGCTCAGGGGCGTGCTCACCGTGTAACGACTCAGGATAATATCCTGGGGCCCCGAGGAGTGGGCCCCTTTGGAGTGGGGCCTCTTTTAGCGTGACAAGAAGTGTAATTAAGTCGTATAATTCGGTAGAAATAAAGGTTATACTCGTAAAATTGTAAAAAAACTTCATCAAATTTATCTTAATGCACTTAATAAATTCAGTTCAACTCAACTGCTTAAGTATACTTAATATTGGTAGCAGGTACCCACTTATCGGGAAATTTTTACTTGTACTAAAAGCAGTGATGAAACTAGCAAAACTAGCGAAAATAAGGCGTTTATGGCTTTACAAATTTTTAATATGATGACCACATATGATTAGAAATCACATTTTGCAAAAACTTTTTAAATTTACAAGGCCGTATGCAATGCATATTACCGATTTCCTCAGCCTCCACAGGGGTTTGAACCCTTATAAACAGCTGAAAGAAAATGATTAAACATTCTTATAGGAATTTAGGGTAAATCAATTTGCTATAGGATTTATTTACTTGTGTCAGTTATTGTAAGCGAGCAAAGTTCAAAAAACTGAGTTAGGGGGTTCAAAGCCTCGTAGGGGGCTACGCATCACGGCTACATATGGGGAGTTTTAGTATTTTGTTCACTCTTTGCTCGATAACCGCTAATATAAGTTTCTGAATAATCTTACACTTCAGTTTTTGAAGACAGGAAAAAAACACCAAACTTTCTTGAAGAAAATTTAATATAGATAATTTTTTTATTAGCCATTTTTTCGTATCTCTCCTTACGAGGAAGAAAAACACAAAAATCTATGCTCAAAAAATGATAAATCATTATACTGCTTAATGCGTCTTCTTCAAGATCTCTTCACTAACTTATGATGAATTGTAGAAAAAATGTAATGCAATATTTTTACGAGAAATTTGGTGTAGAATAATTTTGTGTGGTAAGAATTTTTTCGTATTTGGCACTGTAACCAAGAAAAATGCCAAAAACTTACTAATGTACAAAAATTTAGTCATTTTACCTAATGGGCCATCTTCAAAGTCATTTTGTTGTCGAACGGTGAATGATATAGAGAAAAATGCGTTAGGCATAATTTGTAGGTAATTTGATGTAGATTAATTAATTATATATCTAATTTACTTGTATCAGTCATTGTGAGTGAAAAAATTCAAAAACTAGCTTTTGGGGGGTTCTAACTCCCATAGGGGCCACACGTCACCGCTACATGAGGGGAGTTTGAGTGTGTTGTTTGTGGTATTACTCCTGACAACTATACCAAAAATTGGCGTAATAACAATTATTGCCCAAAACGACCCAAATTATATCTAGAATGCTGGATGCAGGAACGTACTGAAAAGAGGGATGTGGGAGGGGATGAACTCCTCCTTGGCTTCTGAAAGGTTGATAAATTTGGAGTTTTAGCGTAAAGTTGGTGAACTTGACCACTAGCACTAATAAGTACCTAGTATCAAAAATAAGACAGATAAATATTTTCTTAAACAAAGTATTGCAGTTATTGAAATTGCCAGCTTTTGGAATTTACCAACTTGCCAATTTTTATATGAAAGTGGAAAAAATTTCTTTCGCGCTTCGCGCATTGTATTTCTTACGATTTTAAAAAAATTTGAAGGGGGTAAAAATTACAAAATAGCTTAAAATACTAAAATTTAACAATATTAACCATGTGTGGAAGATAATTTATCAACTTGTATAAAAGATGAAAAAATTTCTTTCGCGCTTCGCACAATGTTTTTGTTACGATTTTAAAACATTATTTTTAATTTTTAATGCGTTGTATTTATTTTTACCCATCATACCAGTAGGATGATGTTCTCAATAGAGTAATGTGAAGAATGACATTTCGATTGTTTTTTCTTTTAGGCGTTGTACGAGCATCATAAGAAATATCATTCAGGACTACACCTATCGTTGAAATTTACCAAGATGATACATTTTTTTAAATACTAATTTCGTATTATCGATGAAAAATTGCCAATTTGCTGAAATCAAAACATTTTAACGTTAGAGCAAAAAAAAAAAATTAAAAGTTGGCAACTTCTTGTTTTCTTCCCACCCCCTCCCCCCTGAAGAATGTCCTTAGTACGCCGCTGCTTGAATGTTAACTAACAAAAACAAAAAATTCCAAAAACAATTATTGTTTAATGAAATAGTTTAATGTTAAGTAAAAATCGATGTTATACCTATAAAAATTTTAAAAATTTTAATTCTCCATATTGAAATTTTTAACGGGGGGGGGGCCCACGGACTCTTGGGGCCTCTTCAAAATATTTATCCTGGGGCCCCCAAATGGCTGAGCACGCCCCTGATATCGCTGCAAGTACTATTTTATTGAAGCTTATTTGAATTCCTTGTGTTGAAAATGCGTCACTCTAATAGGCTGTTTTCATCTTATTTATGTTATCTTTACGCGCATTCCACCTTTTTTTCATTCTTCACTATGATCTCCAGTATAATTAGCCTGATTTTTTTAGTTACTTAATACTTATGTTATATGTCATTTCTGTTCCATGTATGTATTGATAATGATATAAATTATCGTGAAAAAGTAATGCCAACGACCATAGAATCGATTATATGACTGCAATTAAAAAGTACAAAACTTAAGGAAGAGATGAGTATCTTAAAAGCGGTCTTTACTAATTATAATATTTTAAAGAAAGTTATTCGAATAATTAATTTGTTTGCAAGAATAAATAAATTTTATGATCCTTATTTAAATGCTTGCACACGCATAACATAGGGTCTTATTGGCGACTTATTTAAGAGGGAATAATGACTTTTTATAAGGGAATAATGGCCTGCATAGGGAATAATGAAATTATTATGAGTAACAACAACGTGTACAGTCTGCGAGAAAATGTTTATTGGTTCACTGCACCTGTTTGTGTGTTCTTTCGTATTTTTAAATTTATTCATTTTTCTTTAGGAGTTTTGCATAACTGTGTGATGAGTTGAATAAAAGGGTATACCCGAATAAGGAGTGATTTTGTCCCCAAGCGCTTTTTGGCTCCTATACCCCTGAAAAAGATTTTCGCCATGTTTTTGGACCCCTATGCCCCTCCATTCCCGTTCCACACCCTAAAGCTCGTTAAATTTTCTATAAGAGCATGTTCTAAAGTTCCACAGAAAATTTTGAGTAACGTGAATGTGAAATTTTAGACCTACGTGTTTTTTGGCTTTAAACGACATTTATGTTGAGAATATTTGCGTAAAATTAATTAAATTATGTATCATTGGAAAGCTCATAAAATTTTCTTTAAGATAAAATTTTCAGAACCTTGTGTTGCCGCGGGAAATTCTGAGTTATTTTCACAGGCAGCTGGTTATTTAGGGCGCACCGAGAAATTTGAGAGTTAAAAGGTGCTTCGCTTTTTTTTGTTTACTGTTTTTTAAGGTGGTGCTTCGGAAAATAAGTAGGTAATATCGAAAAAGTTGATTTTAAAATAAAGAAATGAAAAAATTGAAAAAATAAATGCTAAATGCCCTCAAACAAAGTCTCTAAAACAATATATTATAATTTCAAATCATTTTGTTGCGTTATTTTTGAGAAAAACACTGCCAATGAAAATTATATCCTATTTTCATTGGCAGTGTTTTTCTCAAAAATAACGCAACGAAATAATTTGAAATTATAATATATTGTTTTAGAGACTTTGTTTGAAGGCATTTAGCATTTATTTTTACAATTTTTTCATTTTTTTACTAAAAAAACAACTTTTTCGCATTCACCAACTTATTTTCCGAAGCGCCGCCTTAAGGGGTATAGCAGTAAAGGGGCATAGGTGCCAATTTTTCGCTTTTTTGTTTTTTGTTTTTGCTTCAACTGATTTGCCACCTATGTTGATATCCCATCTTAGACCATTTAGTATTAACATAGACCGCTCTAACTGATAAGAACCTGGTCCCAACATATGGGTGATTCTATAAGCGATTCAGTTCCAAACAAACACAATTTATCAATAATTTTATTAGCTATATGAAATGAATACGTGATTATTAACTTTTTAAATAATTCTTTTCGTAATTCTTTTAACAAATTACTCTATTATGTGTAAAAAAATAATTTTTCCTATGACTCAGTGATTTCTATCACGTTGAAACAGTTCATCGAAGAAGATTACGGAAGAATGCAGAACCCAGTTTTCGAGTAGAGTTTGTATGGTATTTCTTTTTTCACTCATATGTTTTCAAAAGATCTCATTTGACTTGAATTAAAATTTTTTTTGGACTTTAGAAATCACTAACACATTGCGTTCTCTTTCAACTAAATAAAGAAATACCATGCAAACTCTACTCGAAAACTGGGTTCTGCATTCTTCCGTAACCTTCTTCGACGAACTGTTTCTGTTTTCGGGGTAGAGAATGCCTCTTCTGCAAAGTGCAGGGCACATATTTTTGCAGATTTTGAGAATTCGTATGGTGGCAGTACATCACAATTCCTAAGCCATCTTTCCCTCGCATCTTTTTCTTTAGGAAGTATGTAAAACACATTGACTGCGAAATAAAGCATAAAAGCCATAAATACTTACTTAAACCTTGAAATCGTCGAATCTCGATCACCACAAGCAATGCAGGTTTCAAAAATCATATTCATTAATTCATTTTAACACATTTTCAACATTAATAAAATAAAAACCCCGAAAAACCCGGGAAAAAAATCTTGATAATCACTGATAATTCAATTTGTTTGGAACTGAATCGCTTATAGAATCACTCATATGTTGGAGCCACTGATAACGTGATTTTCCATTAGTTAGCGCGGTCTATGTTAAATACTAAATGGTCTAAGTATCCCATGCATCCAAGTGATTCGGATACAATCAGCGAAAAAATCTCTTTTCTTATTATTTAAAATTGATTTTCTCAAATGCAAAGAAGTTGTAATGCAGTTAAAATGAATATATCAGCCTTAAAATTCATTAAAGTAATTTTAAAAATAATTTCTGATTTAGAAATGTAGTTTAACTCTTATTATGTTATCAACAAACTGAGATTTTTACGCTAATTATATCCGAATCACTTGGACGCACTGTGTAGTCTATGATAATTTCACCTTAGAACTTGAAAGTCGTCATTTATTACAGGATTGTTAAAAGGTATGCAGGCTATGAGTTTATATGGTTCATTATTTATAGTTATAAATCATAAGTTATATTTTAGCATACACAATAACCCAACAATAAGTAGGAATGATTGAAGAACGTTACTGATGTATTCCTATTACTTGAAGTTGAAATACCTAGGTTGAGAGATATATCTCATAAGATGTAATGTTTAGGTATGTCATAATCCTTATTTCTTCCTTATTGACGACCGTCAAATTCTAAGGGAAAATGAGGAGAACACACTATACACTCGAGCACTTCTTATTTACCTGCGAAATACTCCGTCGAACATAAAACCTCATAAATTGATCGTATGGAATTGCCATAACTTCGTATAAAGTATATTGCATTATATCCAAATTTACCATCTGCAATAAGTTTGCTCCTCTACTTTTATATGATTGGAAAATCTGGAACAATTGGTCCGCATATTATACATTTCAGCTCACAAATTTATGGATTGTGGGCCCCAGCTACCCAATTGACGAAATCAGTATTTCGTTTCGCTAGCAATAAGCTATATATAGTGCTGGCCGCTAGCGTTGTAGCGTCATTTTGTCCACCAAAGCTAGCTTTATCGCAAGATCTTCATGCTAGCTACTCACTAGGCGAATGCTAGACAAGTAGAATTGAATTAGCGTTACGTTGCTGGTTCGCTGGTTAAACGCCAACTAGCTAGCTTTTTCACATCTAATGAGTCGTTAGCAGTTCGCTAGTAATTTTAAAAATAAAAAATTATAAAAACAAGAATATGAGGCGCATCCAGGCTTGGCGGAACCCACCAGGGAACCGGGGAAATCTCGATGGACCGGCCTCTGGTATTCGTTTTAGGGGCCACGAGACCAAAAATAAAACAAGTTTAATTTTAAAAATACTGAAAAATCCCACAAAATACATCTGAAATAAATTTACTTTAAAAAAAAGTATGTTTACAATTCCATTTCACTAATCAGCATTGTTTTCCATTACATAGGCTACCTACTTATCTTTAATTTAAAAAATTCATTTTTTATTTACGGTTGTTTGCATTTTGCATTTAATAAAATAATATATTCGAAGTCATGTTATAATTTATTTGATTATTTTTCTTTTTTCGGAGAAGGGGGGATTTCACAGTAACTTCATGAGTGTCGCTACATATGGTTTTCTCCGGGCTGGTCCTGAAGTTCCGCCAACCCTGGACGCTTCACTGATTTCATGTTATAAGGGGTTTTACACGGATGAAAAATGTGTGGGTGGGAGTAAGTACAGTACCATTCCAAAATTGAACTGATAGCCAAATATGCTGGAGCTCACAAATGGGGAATGAACGAGAGTGTCCATTATATATTCCATATTTTTTATGAATCGCAACTTATGCTAAGGTTGTGCAAAAACTGAGCTGTGTTGCGCAACGCAACACAGATTTAGTAAAGCGCCTGAGAATTGCGTGCGAATTGCTGTGATGTTACCTTAGCTAACATTCACAAACAAGTTTAACATTATATTATATCTATGCACATTATAACATTTATGATAGCTTACATGGTCTGCGATTTAGTGGAGTGCGCAACTAGATGATGTTAACAATATGGACAAATTTTAGAGACATCAAGTACTAATATGAATTTCCTTCTCCGATATATATATTTTTTTTTTTATTTGCAGCTTAAATTTTTACGCGATTTCTTACATCAGCATACAACCCCAACTACACTTCACATTGCTTTTATATAATCACCAACATAATTATATTTTATAAATTCTTGCGTTTGTAAAAAGTTGAACTCATTTCTTGATTTTTTTTTTGTATTGAAAGGACATTTCAACTACATTTAATACCAACTAAAAAATTAAAAAAAAAACGTTTTGTAAAATTATCATTCCTCTTTCATACAAAAGCTGGTTAACTCTTTTCTTCATACTTAATGCTGAGCAAAGAAATTTATAGAATAAATGTTGATGATTATACAAATTGCAATATGAAGGATATTGATCTGATTCACTCTCCTTTGAAACCAAGACATTAATAGAATGAATACAGTTGATGAAAAAAAAAAAATGATACATAAATAAGCTACCATCCTGACAGTGATTAAAAGTTTGAAACATCAAGAAAAAATTAGGATATGTTTATTCACTTATTTAGACTCTTTAATTTCCAATTTTTATTTTATTTTATTTTTTTATTTATTTTTTTTATTAAAAATTCATAAAATATTTAGTTTTTAATATTTATTCAATCCAAATAATTTTTTCAAGCAATAAATACAGAACATATTTTTTTTAGATATAAAAACTTTTATTGCTCCCGATGGGGGTTGAACTCACAACTAAAAAAATTTTATCAGTAATGGGGGTTCCCAGGTTTCGCAAATTGTTACATTTCTATACACCTTCTTTTCAATTATTGGTTTTGGATTGATTGATTGATTGATTTATTTATTTATTTATTCATTGATTCATTCATTTCAGATTTGATAAATCTGGTTTTTGAAATTTCAAAACATTTGGCATGAAAGACTGAAATTAAGGTAAGTTTTACATCATCTTGAAGAAAATTTAATGCAGATTATGAATCAATAGAAGTTCTTTACTTAGTTTCTCTTCATATATATAAAAAACGTGAATATTTAAAAAATGAACATCCCGGGCAAGTTGGATCGGTCAAAAAGCATTAACAGTTAACGTACATATTTTGATCTAGATGGTGTACAAATATGAGCAAAAAAAAAACAGACTGTGCGTCGTGCGATGAGGAAACAATGAAAAGAGCCGTGGTTGCTGTCCAAAAAGATGGTGTGAGCTTAGGTCGTGCTCCTCTCGACTACGTGCAATTTCTGCAACATTGGGCGCATTCCATGTGTAGGAGTTATAGTGATATTGGTTTTTACACTTGTGATTTCCACATCAACAAAGCGAGAGATGAACTTTTGTAAATAAATACCTATTTGTCATGAATAAACAATTTTTTAAGCGTTATTTAGCGTATTTTTTAGTGTGGTTCCTTTTGCCCGGAGCGCTCATCCTTTTTGCCTGGAGGCTTTTTGAGCAAGCAAGAAAATGTGTTTTTTTAAATTGAAATTTTCACCCTCAAAAAAGGTTCCAATATCGTCTACCTACTTATGTGCGAATACGTGGAATGTACCTTTAGCTTTTATTCTAGGAAAATATAATGAAAGAGAAATTCACCTCTTCTTCACGCCATTTATCTTTGAGTTTTGAAAACTTTCGGGAAATATTTGTATTATGAATGCCAATAAATGAACCCATATAATCAGCAGTAACTTGTTTTCCTTTTTTTTGAAGTTCATAATTCAAAATTCTGAAATGAATGGAAGTTAAGGTCAAAAATAAAACATTACGGGAAGCATTTTATTTTTTTCTATCTATCATAGGTAAGTACATATAAATTTACCTATATATACATTACTAGCGGCGCTTCGCGCTGCCAGTTGGGGGCTCCGCCCCCAGACCCCCGGGGGTTGCTCGCTACGCTCGCGTCCTTTCACTCGCTTCGCTCGCTCACATCCTTCGGTTTTGTTATTACTCACTCGCTTCGCTCGCTCGGTTCGTATCAACTCTCTTCACTTTTGAATAATTATCATTAATTCCATAAAATAAGCATTTTTTGTTACAAGGTAGAAATGTCCATTTTTTCTTTCAACGTAGTGGAAACTCGGACATATAGAAGCGACAGGACATAAAGAATCATCAGTATTATCAAATGGTAGAAGTTAAACCATAACATTTTCAACCATAAAATATCAAGTACATTTTTCCGTTTTTTTTTTTTTTTTTTTTAATTTGATATAAGCTGATTTTGTACTACCAAAAATTGAGAATCTCGAAATTTCAAAACGAAATGATTTCTCTAGTATCTCATCTTCAAAGAAATTTTTTGCTACATGAAGATAAATTCCTCTATTTTTCATTCCTGTGTAAGAATTTATGAATTTTTAAATTCAAGTTATTTTGTCCATATTTATCGAAAAAGTCAAATCCAAGCATAAAGAACCAAAATGCTAAATGAGTTGGTAATAGATAAAAGGTCAAAAAAGGTAAATACCAAAATTTTATTATAAATTTACGATGTGCCACATGTAGTATAACTTAAATTTGAAGTTATCAGTGGCGAGTTATGACAATATCGAATAACATGGGTGCAGGTTTTGGGTAGATGTTGGTTGACTTGTAAAAATACATTTCTTATCAATTTTGTAATTTTGTAATCGCTTTGTAATCATTAAAATTCATATTCCAGTCATTTATTACGGTGGTTCTTTTTGTCCTAGCACTTTGGAGATGTGTGAAAAAATAGTGTTTTGACGAACTTCAAATTTGAATATCTCAAAGTGGCTTTTCAAAAATAATTTTCACATAATTATTCTGAAAAAGAAATGTTTTTTCTTCATAATAAACCTATTTCCAGATGTTTTTTGCAATTACATCGTATTGTAGAACCGCCTAAAAAAAGCGAATCTCCCCTTAATTTATAAATTGATTTTAACACAAATTTATAAGCTTTTCACAGCTGAATTTTTTTTTTTTTCTATGGGGATGCACAGAAATGATGTGGGAAAAATTTGTTTATCATCAATCACCATGTTCATAAGTTTACCTTCTTTATAAGTAGAGTATTTGAATTAAATCAAAAAAATCTGTGGATACTGAGTAGTAACAATGACAATCGGCAATCTGGCGTATTATGAAAAAACTGTGAAGTCATCAGTCAAAAAATCGTTAAAATTTGACTGACCGATGTGCTAATACACGCGCTTACGCTTTGCAAAAACGTGCACCGAGATTTCAATTTTGGCTCTAAAACTCATAACAATTGCTCATATGAAAAATAATATCCATTTCATTTCCTGTTGTAAAACTATAAACGCGGATGTAATTTTTTTTCTGTTCATTATTTCACAAGTTGTCCATTTTTTAAAAAACCGTTAAAATGTGAGTTTTATTTCGATTTAAAAAAAAATTATAAATCATAAAGGGAAAATACGATGCATGGAGAGCACATTAAAAAAACAAAAAAACATAATGGCATAATTTAATCCTCATTTAACGGGTTTGAACAGTTACAGCATATCGACGCGAGTATTCCAAGTCGAACATGTTTGCCTAGTGTATCTCGCTACTACCGAAACGCAAGCGCAACGAAAATGTTCTCTAAAACGCGCTTAAACATTAAACATTTTCGAATTTGTAACTCGCGATTACAATCTTATTTTGGGTCCATTCTTTTTGAAATTTTTATACATTTTTATTATTGTTATTTTCGACGTGTTGATTAAAAAAAATTTTTCAACAACTGAAAGAAAAAAAAAATAACAAATTTTGGTTTTACCTCATCCCCTCTCTCAAATATTATCGAAAACCGTTGAACATCTACACGAATGCTTGGGTAACTACAGTGCAAAGAGTGTACTGCTTATTTTTGAAAAAAAGTAAAATTTACCAATTCTTAATTTTACGATACCACTTTCGAGTCAAATTTTAGGGCTAAGGGTTCCCCAAAAATGAAAAATGGTAAGAACGTAAAAAAATTGATTTATACTCTAAAATCCATTTATTTAAAAAAAAAATGCCATTTTAAAATTTAGAAGGTTCCTATTCAAAATTTTGATCCTCCTCCCCCCAATTTTGGGGTTAGGGGTTTGGATTATAGTTAAAAACCTTCTATACGTTAATTTGGACGGGAACCCAAAATTTCGTCAAAATCGGACCAGTAGTTGCGGAGGAGAAGAGTCACAAACGAAAAACTTTTTTCTTGCATGCAATTAAATAGGAGAATTTCAGTAAAAAAATGTATATGATAAAAATTTATTTAATCGTTTCTCAGGCCCTTTTTAATGCAATTCTAATTAGGCGTATTGAAGCGTTATTTGAAAATTCACGTTTAGGAATTCAAGGTCGAACGGGTTGTAGTGGAACATCTGATGCGATCAGACGCAACGACAACGCTATATCGACGCGGCTAACATTTTGAAAACATATGAAGTTCGTAAAACATTATCGCCTACCACGGGATTATTTATCAACCGATTTTTTTGAAATTTCAACATGTAATTGGTGTTGTAATTTCCAAGACGTAGAAAAAAGAAAAAAAAATTAGTTGAGAGGAATGAAAGATGTAAAGATTTTGGTTTTTATCGAATTGCACCCCTCCATTTGGGTCCAAAGAGCTGAAAAGTGGCAAAAATGATCTGAACATGGTTGTACATATGATGTTTAGGTTACATTTCATATAAATTAAATTTAACAGATTTTTGTTTTTTTTTTCGAAATTTTGAGTGCTAATAAGGGGTGAGGGGCGCCTCATAGGTGGTTGGGTGTGATTACTGAAAAATTTTGTTTTGCATAATACAATACATTATCACTTTAAAAAATCAATTTTTTGGTTGATTGGTTTTCTAAAAACTTTTTTGACCCTCCTTCCCCCTGCTTAGGGGTTGAACTTTAAACGACGATATAAAAACCTTTTCCAAGACAATAGAAATACGTATTCGAAATCTGAATAAAATCGATTCGACGGTTCTCGAGTTATAAGCGGTCATACAAACAATTTCTTACCTTTATAAATATAGATAGATAGATCTTTTACCTTTTCGATTCTTGTATTTGCATATTTTCTTTTTTCGTCGCTTCTTGTATCATGTCAAAATGATTCTTCATTTGATTCAATTCATTAATAACGTAACTATTAGCGTCTCTTGTAATTACTGCCTCTTTATATTGTACATTTGCTATGTTAATTTTCTTTGATTGATCTTCTTCTGATTCAGTTTTATTTGATTCCGAGTATGAATCAAAATCAGGTTCATAATCCTTCAGGAAAGGATGTCAGTGAGTTTTAAGAAAATGTAATTTGCTGTTAATATATATTGGGGTGAGGCAAAATCAATTTAAAAATGTTTCGAATTTCAAATCGTGTTTCAATTTTGAGATTTGAATCCTTTTTGGAATGGTAAAAAATGAATAGGTGGTCTGAAAAATAATTCTAATAACGAATTGTCAGGGACACTGATTGAAGTTAGTAGGTATTCGGATTTCATTATTATTCGAATAATTTTTTTTTGGTCCGCACTTCCAAGATACATAGAGTTGAATTTTACTTTTTAGTTGAAATTTAATGTAGAAAAATACTTGTTGGGTTGGAGTTGTCTTGAGGTTGATAGAGTAGTCCAAGTTTATGATGTAATACCATATGCAGAGTGTCGCATGTAAAGACTAGAAGGGAAGGGGTCGCATTTTAGCTGCCTCTTTCGCAGCTTGATCAGTCTGTATGTAGGTGTATTTCCCCGGCACCCTACTCCGGAATTTGCAAATGAAATTTAGTGCATTCGTTTGTGCTACTCTCCTTCCCGAGGTATACCAAAACCATTTGCGGGTGGTGGGGAAACGTCCGCACCCCCACCTCCGCAAACGGGGTTGAAACTGGGGGCAATCTTTTGTGCTACATTTGTGCTATCTGATGCACTAATTTTTGTCTCTCTCCCCTTCCCCTTCCCCTTTTTCCACTACTTTGGATTAAGCCCATATGGAAATAACTGAAATACATATCTTAGGAAATGCTTTATTATCAAATACAATAGGAAAGACCATCGTAAACAACGTATTAAAAATTATCACCCATCCTCTATACCCAAACCCCCCTCGAAGTGGATCATAGTTCCCCAACATCGATTTCTCCAATATATCTTTATAGAGTTGAATTTTAGCACTAAAATTGTTCAATTACATTTTGTTCTACATTAAATTTCTTGTACGGCGATGTAGATGAATATATTTGACCCATGAATAAGAGGAGAGTAATATAACATTTCAAGCATAGAAGGTTGAGAGTGGTACTAAATTACACCAAAGTCCAAACGCATGCATGTACCGACATATAAAACACCGAACAAATTATACAATATCCCCAATTACTTCTGGTACCCCGAGAGCGAACATTCCTGATGTTTAAAATAAGAGAAGGTTGGTAAGACTGGTACCTATGTACTTATATGTGCACTAGGGTAGAGTAAAAAAAAAAATGTTCTTCAATTTTGATCAAATTTCAGGAGGTGGTTTACTTTGAGTTGAAAGTGCCCATACAAAATTTCAGAACCCATGGACCATTTGGGAGGAGATAAGGCTCCTCAAAGCAAGGTCATTTTGCAAGAAAGCTATTTTTCCCCTCTATAGCTACCGGGTACCGGATCGATACATAACCATAACTGAGGCCATCTTGATCGCCCTACCAAGGGGTTGAAAATTTGCAGATTGACGATTGAAATTGCACCTTTTTATGTAGCCCTGTGTGGTTATGGTTATGTATTGATCTGGAGGCTATGGGAATAAAAAACCACGTTTTTTTTGGAATGCAGATTGACGATTTTTACACATAAATTTCTCAAAAATTAAAAATTGAAATTCCTTATGTTAAGATTTCAATTTTTTCTAATTTTGATGATCTTTTTTTTGCACTTCATCCATAACATTCATAGTTTGGCGATGTACACGTTCAAAATTTTTTAACATTCTGAGGGGGCAGTTGCACAAACATACGCTAGTGCAGAGAAATTGTGATGTAATTGATGCAGTATGTTTGATTAAATTAATCGATATAACGATATCTTAAAATTACATCCTTCATTTTAAAAATAACATGAAAAATAAATATACGAAATAATTCTAAGAAATTAAAAATATGGTAACTCTATCTATCCGGTAATTAGAAAAATATATAAAACGTAAAAACTCGATCACCTACGTAGCGTGCGCACGACGAGCCGATATAACAGTCCAGTTAAGGGATGAGTCACTCCGAAGTGACGAAGCAAGTAAGTGGTACAGTTTTGGACAAGAAAATTAGGTATTATAGCTAGTTCAAATCGAGTACAGTTTACGTAACGAAATAAATACATAGATTATAATAACGTGTTCGCAAAAATTATTGATTTGCAACAACAGATGAAACAAGTCATTTCATGAAATAGGAGGCGAGAAAAGATGAATTTCAAATATGTTTGGAGCATTTTAGAACAATGTTTGGCATAAATCCAAACATTTGCGATTCTGACCATAGAGAATTAGCAACACTGTATTGTGAGATTTTCATTTCACGTAATTTTCATTATAATAGACATATTCATACATTATCTCCATCAATACGGCAAAAAATTTACAAAAAAACAGATGTTGGATAAATTTTTACGTAAAAATCGTCAATCTGCAAATTTTCAACCCCTTGATAGGACGGTCAAGATGGCCTCCAATCGATCTGCCGATGAGCTAGAGAGAAATAAAACCTCAAATTGCACCTTTCCAGCCCTGTGCAGTTATGGTTATGTATCGATCCTGTAGCTATAGGGGGGAAAAATAGCTTTCTTTTCAAATGACCCTGCTTTGAGGTGCCTTATCTCCCCCCAAATGGTCCATGGGTTCTGAAATTTTGTATGGGCACTTTCAACTCAAAGTAAACCACCTCCTGAAATTTGATTAAAATTGAAGAACATTTTTTTTTTACTCTACCCTAGTGCACATATAAGTACATACCAGTCTTACCAACCTCCTCTTATTTTAAACATCAGGAATGTTCGCTCTCGGGGTACCAGAAGTAATTGGGGATATTGTATAATTTGTTCGGTGTTTTATATGTCGGTACATGCATGCGTTTGGACTTTGGTGTAATTTAGTACCACTCTCAACCTTCTATGCTTGAAATGTTATATTACTCTCCTCTTATTCATAGGTCAAATATATTCATCTACATCGCCGTACAAGAAATTTAATGTAGAACAAAATGTAATTGAACAATTTTAGTGCTAAAATTCAACTCTATAAAGATATATTGGAGAAATCGATGTTGGGGAACTATGATCCACTTCGAGGGGGGTTTGGGTATAGAGGATGGGTGATAATTTTTAATACGTTGTTTACGATGGTCTTTCCTATTGTATTTGATAATAAAGCATTTCCTAAGATATGTATTTCAGTTATTTCCATATGGGCTTAATCCAAAGTAGTGGAAAAAGGGGAAGGGGAAGGGGAGAGAGACAAAAATTAGTGCATCAGATAGCACAAACGTAGCACAAATGATTGCCATCAAATTCAACTCAATCGAATTAGTTTCAACCCTTTTATATACATTTTCAATTTTCATTTCCCCAGCACCCCAACTTGTTTTTTGAATATCTCAGGAAGGAGAGTAGCACAAACGACGCGATTTGCGGCACAAACCAGCGCAAACGTAGCACAAACGAATGCACCAAGTTTCATTTCCAAATTTCGAAGTGAGGGTGACGGAGAAAAGCATTTCTTTTTACTTGAGTAATAAGAATAATTTGCTGAAGAGTCTCTGGTACTTCATTCATCATTAATTAAATGATGTCAAACCTCAAAATCGTCCTCTGAATCATGAACATATTCAGTGAGTCCATCTTTTCCAACTTGAACAACTTCGAGTTCTGAAATACTGGATTCAAAAATTCAATTTCGCCTTCGTTAATATATTACTTATTGAAATATCTACATACGCGATGTTGTTTATCAGCTTCACCTGAGTTTTTGTTCGTCATTTGAAATTGTTTCATTCGAAAAAGTTACCTCTCGTTCATTTTCTTCATCATGTGATGTTTTACTTTGTGCCAAGTTAGAGGGGTAAATACCATCATCATCCACACACGTTGCAATATCTCGGTCGTATGGAAGATAATGTTTTAAATTTTGCTGGGTTTTCACCACTTGATGAAAAAAAGTGATAAAAAAAATTGGGTAAATAATTTCATTCCATTAATAATTAATAATTTACCTACATATTTATCAGAATATATTCTACTATTACGATAAAACCTCGCCGAGTGGCTGAGCTCTAGTGGATTTTCTTCGAGCTGAGTATGCACAAGGAGAAGAACAAATAATATACAGTGTCCTTTGTCTACAGTGCTTGAAATTTTAGGGTTTTGCTCGCAGAGCAAAGCGAAACTTTTGTCACATTTGGTGGTAACAACTATATTATTTAGTTTTAGTTCATTTCAATAACGTGCTGAGTCGAGTAATGGCCTGAGTTGGCAATGCTGATGCGTGCCCAAACCTGCGATGATGCGAGTGAATACCCGTACCATAGCTGATTCGAGTCCCTACCAGGTAGACTTTACTGAGTCCATTTATTAATCCTAATTTTAGTGCAGACTACTGAGTCGATATTATCTACCCAGTTGCTGATTCGAAATTCTCGAACCAGCGATGACTCTTTCTATTATTGTAATGATAAAAATAAAATAAAATCAACTTCTTGTTAATTCGTTTTATTCTTGAAATGAGAACAACAAGTAACAACTGAACTGATCAACCGACTAATACATGAGAATACGCTTATATTTATACAAAAAGTGTAAATTTGAACAACCTATCGGCGTACTAGCGTGCCCTAGCCAATCAGAGCAAGGCAGCTAACCTTGTTTCTAGAACGAGGTAAATTCAAATAGGAGAAATTTTTCCGGTTTTCCAACTATGGGATTGATGCTGCACCACACTAGTACGCCGACTAAAGCGTGTTTACTACATATAATATGGTATTACAACTTTTATTCAACATTTTGATTCATCGATTATTCGATTATCGAATTGATATTATTTAATTTTAAAAAACGCATGTAGATGGCAGGGTATGTATACCTACACCCTACTGCATTCTCCAGGGTTTTTCATCATCCAACCAATTAGAGAACTTTGAGTGTAGTAACCAAATAAGAGTATTTTAAGTAATGGGAATAGATTTTTTTGTTTTTTTGTTCCTAAATGAATTTGTGTTAGGTACACATATATTTTTATTATTTATTGAACAGTAAATAAGTTTATAATTTTTTTAAGATTTTACTTAAAAGATAAATATTAGTGGTTTTTAAACACATTTTCAATTTCATCGAAAGTTTTTTCAATTTTGATAGGTGCATAATGAAGGTGCCTATTAGTAGATGCTAAATAATGCGCTATTTAAAACTTGGAAACTCGCTTTTTGGTTTTCGAATGGGGAAACAGTTGATTATTTGTTACAAGCGTCTAAATGTCTAAACAAGAGCAAAAACTTCGAATCGCTTCGGATTACTTTGTAGCCCTAACATGGTTATTCTCTTTTTACAATTTTGTATGAACATGTTAATTTATTCTTCGTGAAAATTGAAAAAAAAAAAAACAGATTTTTTCCACATGCATTTCTACACTTAATTTAAATTATTTTCCCTCTACACGTACGATATTTTAACCAATAATATCACATGATGCGTTCTACATGCTGACGCAACTTCCATATTCGAGATATTTATTTTCAGTTTTTTTTTCTCAAATAGTATGTCTCACCCCCTTCAATAGTTTGAACAGGCAAATGTCATTATTATGACTTCATTACAGTGGACTATTCACCACACAAAAAGAACAAGACGTTTCGCAAAAGATTCTGTTTTGAAGAGTTCTTAAGCTATTATAATAAATTGGGATGCATTTGCACCCCAGGGAAACAGTTGGCTAATATTTTTTTGGGAAAGCATTCTAGGGTTAATAATGCACACTTAATTTTTTAAAAGCATAAAAATCTAAATAATGAAAATTTCGAAAATTTATATCTTCTCCAAAATTTGATATGACTAATTTCAACAAATTCTAACCTTTCACGTTTCAATTGATTTTCTTCACTTTACAATGCAGAGAACATTTTATTTGGAGAGGAAAATGTAAATAAAAATCAAATTTTTAAAAAAATACTATTAATTTGTTTAAAATTATGTAAGAGTAGTAAAATTTAAAAAACCATCATTTTACTACTGTTCGTCAAATATAGCTTGAGACTTTTTGACAGCGTAAAGTTAGGCAACAATTCATGCATGGTTACTCAAAATGTGGATTGTATTACAAAGTAGGTAAATGTGTTATTACCTATCAGCTTATCGAATTTTACTGGAAATGTATTCACCGTACTTTTTTGTGCTTTACAGTTTCGACTATTTGGCCAGCATTTTCAACTTGAACACATTTTGGCAAGTAATGAAATCGTGAAAATTGTCACGCTTTTTGCCTAACTTTGCGCTGTCAAAAAGTCTCAAGCTATATTTGACAGACAGTACTAGTTCATTATGAACATACCTAAGCACATTTTGAAGGGACCTTTCTATCGAAAATGAAACTTTACAGGAGAGGCTTTTAAAGTTGGGATGGGTAATTATTTTCTGAAATCCTTTTTTTAATTTTCAAATTACCTTGTAAGAAATTGACTTGAATTAAATCTTAAGAAAGCTGAAGGCATGTTACGATGACACGGCATGTCACGTCACCATTATAACGGATGCATGCAATAATTCTATAAATCGCAATGATTAATAGGTATCAGCTTGGGCAAAGCAAATTTTTCTATTTTTTTATATTCTAAATTTTGACTTCATTGCTTTAAAAATGTAAAAAGTTGGAGGCTTGGGAGTAGGCCATGCTTGGGGCACTTCCATTTCATTTCTTAGAAATGTTTTGTGAAACGTGTTGGAAATTTGTTTCAAAACACGATGTTTCAGTTTTCTTTCATTAATGCGAGACCACCTCAAGAGTGTTTTATATAAAATAGTGTGAAAACATAAAGACTGAAATTTTGGTCGAGAGGTCCCCTTTTCTTATGAGCGCATGTAAATCTTTAATTTTACCACTAATTGTTGAACAACTTTTGGATGTCGACTTGTTACGGGTATTCTTGTGTAAATTATTAACACTTAAGTAAAATAGTCCCATATCCTTCAAAATTTTGTAACATTTTATGTATCTATTGTTATGACCAAAAAATCACAGGGGGAATATCACCACGCACTTTGCTAGCCAGGGTCACCTTACAGTGTTGATTACGTCAGCACAGCGTGACCATTTAGTTCAAAAAAACCCTAATGTAAGCTGAAAAACAAGTTTTTCCTTTTTATATGTATAGTTTGATGAATCATTCACAAAAAGAAATTTCGTGTATTCCTTTAAACGCGGTTTGCACCAGTGTTGTAGGAACGAACATGGGTCTGTTCTTGTTCTTGTTCTCGTTCCTGGAAAGACCCAGTCATTTGATCCTGTTCCTGACTCGTTCTTATTCTCAATGTTTCAACTGTTCTCGTTCCGTTCTTCGTTCTTTTAATTCTTTACAATGTTGTTCTCGTTCTGTTCTTTGTTCTTTCAATCCTTTATGGTCTCGTTCTTGTTCGTTCTTCGTTCTGTTCTCGTTCTTCAACTTTTCTTTTGTTCTTTCTTTCTTTTTTTTTTTTTGATAACGTGTTTACAGTTAATGTTGTTGTTGAAATTGAAAATCAATTAATTGAAGCTAATAATTAAAAAAAAAATACTTATATGGGTATATGTAGCACTTGCCTGAAGTATAAATTTCTTATTTTCTCTTTCCCTTCATGATATCTATTAATTTTATAATAAATCATGAACTTTCAAAAGAACGAAAAACAACAAAAAATTACAGCGTTCTTGTTCTTGTTTTTGTACCTCAACATTGTTCATTAGTTGGTTCTCGTTTTGTTCTTTGATCTTTCAGTTTGAAAATATTCTGTTCTCGTTCTGTTCTTTGTTCTTCAGGTATATCACTTTTATGTTCTCGTTCTTGGTCCTGTTCCTCAGGAACAATAAAAATTCTCCGTTCTTGTTGTTCTTCGTTCTCGTTCTTTGGTTTGTTCCTACAACACTGGTTTGCACTATTGCGTTCAGCTGTGATCTTTCGCGAGAAAGGAACCTTTTACATGTACAATTTCAATATTTTTAGAAGGGTGTTGTTTGTTGGCAGAGCCGTATAATGTAAGCAAATCGTTCATTTTCTACGTGTATTAATTTAGAAAAATTTGCTGGTCACGTGTTTAAAGTGATTTGGACTGCATTATGCAACAATGTTCTAAGTGAAATGAGGCGCCATAGACTTGTTGATCGATCTTATTTTTGTTTTTAATGAGAAAAACTGGTAATGAATGAAATCATTCATGTTATTTAAATAATTTCAAAGACAATCAAGCGAAATTTGTTCAGTTGATTGACTGGCTTTGTTATAATTTACATTACATCAGAAACTTGATGTAGTTAAAGTTTATGGCGCCTCATTTCACTTAGAACATTGTTGCGTAATGCAGTCCATTTATAAACCTTGGTCTCATTGGTGGAAACTACTGATAAAACAGGGTCGGGCAGGATTCAAGATTCGAATCCGAAATTTTTGATTCGTGATTCGTATTCGATTCCTTTTTTTCAGTGTTGTAGGAACAAACCCAAGAACGAGAACGAAGAACAACAAGAACAGAGAATTTTCATTGTTCCAGAGGAACAGAACCAAGAACGAGAACATAAAACTGATATGTATGAAGAGCAAAGAACAGAACGAGAACAGAATATTTTCAAACTGAAAGATCAAAGAACGAAACGAGAACCAACTAATGTAAAATGCTGAGGAACGAGAACAAAAACAAGAACGGATGTAATTTCGGGTTGTTCTTCGTTCTTTTGAAAGTTAATGATTTATCATAAAATTAATAGATATCATGAAGGGAAAGAGAAAATAAAAAACTTCTAAAAGCGGACAAATGCTGCGTATACCCATATAAATCCTTTTTTTTTTTATTCATTAATTAGCTTCAATTAATTAATTTTCAATTTCAACAACAACATAAACTGTAAACACATTGTCAAAAAAAAGAAAGAACAAAAGAAAAGTTGAAGAACGAGAACAGAACGAAGAACGAACAAGAACGAGACCATAAAGAATTGAAAGAACAAAGAACAGAACGAGAACAACATTGTAAAGAATTAAAAGAACGAAGAACGGAACGAGAACAGTTGAAACATTGAGAATAAGAACGAGTTGGGAACAGGATCAAATGACTGGGTCTTTCCAGGAACAAGAACAGGAACAAGAACAGACATATGTTCGTTCCTACAACACTGCTTTTTTTAAAGTGGATTTGAGGATTCGAGAATTAAGGAATCGAATCCATTAAGGATTCGTGAAATGATTCGATTCACCTCCAAGGATTCGTGTAGCGAATCACGAATCGAAAAAAAATAAGCGCTTGCTGATTAACGTTGGAGAAAACATCACCAGTTACTGGATTTTCTTCGAACGCGTATCCTATTCTTATTCCTATTTTTATTTTTTTTTTTTTAAACAAATTTTTCTAATGAACTACTTTTTTAGTCTAAGGGTTTTCTACGTTTTTTATTCCTTCTCATTGGTGAGGCTTGCTTTTTACTGTGGGTAACAGATGAACAGAAGAAAAAGTTGGATTTGCGAAGGATGATTCGATTCCACGAATCCGATGGGTGGATTCGTGATTCGGATTCGATTCATTTTTTACGTCCATTTTAGCCGGGATTTGTGATTCGTAAATTGATTCGAAGATTATTCATTATTGTACTGGATCCCGATTCGGATTCGATTCATTTTTTTTTTTTTGGATTTTGTCCAACCCTGTGATAAAATGACACATGCCCCATAGAGCCTCACTAGAACACTAGCGCTCAAGCGGTTGTTCTGGTCCCAATTAAATTAATGTACCGTGCGCGCAAATGATTACTTACACACCAGCGCAAAAAATGTATTAAAACTAGTTTTTCAAAATTTAGAAAATAATATCACAAGTTTTAAAATGGTCTTTTATCTCTGTTTCTAATTTAATTATGTTACAAAATTAATTGAAAATATAAACAAACCCACTATTTCTATTATAACATTTATTTCAAAATTGCATGAATGAGTTTTTGAACATTTTTGCGCTGGTGTGTAAGTAATTACTTGCGCGCACGGTATCTAGAAGACTTGATCTTTTTTTGTGATCTTGCTCATCTTTGTTATAAGAGGGAGTACACTGGAACATCACATTTGTTCCATGTCGCGAGTGTTGAAATTTTATCAAATAAAATACAATCATTTCAATATTATTTTACAGACATACTAAAGCAATGGAGTAAAATAAGTTGAAGATTTTTTGGGTACTTCACTGTTGAAAATTCAGCCACCATAGTTAATGCGATGAGAGTACAAAGCGATTCAAAGTTTAAAACAAAGAGATGCCACAAAATAGTAGGTAATGAAAAAAATCCACAAAAAAATTAGTGGCAGGGTTTTATGTGGAGTAAAAAATATCTTCATGTACAAACCTCTTAAACCAAGAAAATAATTATGTTAAATGACAAAATAAGTCGCAGAGATTTTTTTTTTAAAACACGAAGAACTTCCATACAACAAAATATGGCGTTCCGGTTCCGGAATTCCTTTATGTTTATACTAGTGCTTTACAATAGTGGAGGTACCCTATTCAGTTGTATTTTATTTAATATCTCATGTTCAAAATTCTTTGCTTCCACATACCTTTAATGGATGCACTTTTGTTTGTTGTAGTTTTGCTTGATTTGTTCTTTTTATTGATGTTTTCATTCTCCCTCATGTTTCTTCTAATATCTGAGAGTGCAGGCGAGGTACTATAACTTTCATTCGATCGTTGAGCATCTCTTATCCGCTGCTCTGTCAGCATTGAGAATTCTTACGTTTCATGTTTTGTTTTTGGAGACGGAATTACCTACAAAATTGGAATCGGATTATAATCCCATTACTTTTCAAAGCCAACTATTTGTGTTAACATTGGCGATCCGTCGGACGTCGGAACTCAGCGACGAAAAGCATGAAATGTCCTCCAAATCAATGTTGACACAGTCGCGCCACTTTAGCCAAATGTCGCGGTCAGGAAAAAATTTGATTACTCGACGAATAATGATCCTATCGAGGCGAATGAAGTGTCATTGGAAAGGTATAATCACGGACGTTAACTATAATATCTGGATATTTGGCTGATCGCAAAACGTTGCGGTGGTGGTGGCTTATAATTTTGAATTTTAATACTGTTTAAAGCAACGTTGCGTTGGGCGTGGCTTATATTTCTATTTCAGAACCGTTTTTTTACACGCAGCCAAATATCCAGGTATTATAGTTAACGTCCGTGGGTATAATATTGTGATGAATCCTCATGATTATTACAGTAATTACCGCGTAAAACTCGTTTTTCTTAATTTTCCTTTTTTTATCAATAATAACCTAGAGAAAACCTTTTTTTTTTGTTTAATATTCTATAAGATTTTGATAATTAATGTGTTGTGAGTGAGAGGATGATGAAAGTAGGGTTGCATAATATTTGATATCCAATATTTGTAACGCGAAATATTTGCAAACACATCAATATTCGGTTACTATCCGAATACAGTTCATGAAAAAAACGCTAGGTGCGAAACTAAATTTTATGCTTTAGAAAACAAAAACAAGCGATCAAAAGCCAAAAAAAAACAAAACAAAATAAATAATTTATTAATTGTCGTGATTGTATCATGTGCTAATTTGTTAGCGATCCTAAGGTTTTTTTGATGAAACTATATTTGGATATTAACCGAATAAGCAAATACCTGACAAATATGATATTTATTCAAGTGATATTCGGTTACAGTCAA
>VFXL01000306.1:75966-105938 GCA_009761765.1 Phenacoccus solenopsis | reverse complement strand
TGATTAAATAATCAATCGATTTTGCATTTTAATTTAGAATACGTCCGTTGATACATTTTTTCGAAAAGTTGGAGCCCCCCATCGACCTATACCACAATACTTAACATGCAGACAATTTCAGCTTTTTTTTCTAATTTATTGGTAATAGTGTAAAAAGAGGTGAGAGTGTGACAGCGTACCGAAAGTTTGATTGCAATGTTGGTTTATTCAAGTTCACACACAGAAAAGTTTTTAGTAAAATTTTTAGTTGGATTTGGTGAGAGACTCATCGAATTTTTTATTTGTGACGAAGAAATTTTGAAGAATCAAGGAATACAAATGCGAGAATGTGGGACGATAAAATGGAGTGAAAATTCTAGAACAGAACAAACTTCTTCTATAAAGTTGGAATTGAGTGACTATAATATAGCGAAAGCATTGAAATCGAGAATACTATGAGAAATTATTCGGCCATATCGAATTACCTATTTTTTATTGTTGTTGTTGCTGCTATCAAAAGATTCGATGGGTAATCGAAACCGGTACATTATATCATTTTGAAGTATGGGCTCTTAGTTCAAAGAGCAAAGCGCTTGGCAGGGTGCGAAAGGGAGGTACCTTTATTTACGGAGTTTTTCACCCATACATCGAGTAAGGCTCGCTAGTTAGACGTGTTAAAAAATTTGTTAATAAAGCGAACAGCTTGGCGCGTGAAGGGGAAGGCGTAAATTCACCGCTTTTTTCGCAGGAGTCTCTAGAACAGAACACAGCGT
The DNA here is from genome assembly GCA_009761765.1 of Phenacoccus solenopsis. NCBI lineage: Eukaryota > Metazoa > Arthropoda > Insecta > Hemiptera > Pseudococcidae > Phenacoccus > Phenacoccus solenopsis. Next base: position 105,186 of record VFXL01000306.1, on the reverse strand, counting down.
GGCGGTAGCGTATTTTCGAACGAAGCGTCTAGCGTCAATTTATCGCGAGATAATAATTTATTCGGGACGCGAATGTACGGATTTTCCGTCTTTAACACATTCGTTTCACGGGTTATTTTACGCAGGGTGTTGTTTTTACGGCCCTCCTACTGATATGTTTGCGTGGCTATGGTTTTATTTACGTTGCTTAAAAATAAATGTTTCAGCGTTTTTAACGCGGCGGCGGCATCGGCGTGTTTTTTTTTTTTCGTCGAATAAATAACCGCAACAATCGATTTTTTTCTAATCGCGCACGTTTACCGCTTCATAGCATCGGAGTGCGGCTGGAATACTGTATTGTTTTTATTGTTTGCGCGATGGATTAACGTAAATCGGTATTTTTTCTGGTCGTGTTTAAAATCACCAACTCCATGGAATCAGCGACTCGAGCGCATTCTCCTTTCGAAAAATCTAAAGTACCAGGATTACAATGCAGGGCAGAAATCAAGGCAACCACAACACATGTGCCTTTGGCGAACATTTGCCAACTCTTTGCATCGAAGGTGTTGTACGATTTTACATTCGGTGTCGGAGTAGAAGTTGGCAAACGAAATAAGGAAACCAGCAACGAACGAGTCTTAACCTAGAAGAAACACGATGACGACCAACGCACCGAGTTGCCATCTTATTTACAATTACAACGTTAGCATACGGAATAGACAACACACGTACACGTACACGTAGAGCTGGAATAAACGTAGTTGAGGACAATGTTGCGCGAAGACGGCGCAAATTAATTGCGGCAGTTAGGTTAGCTTTAATAAGAAATAGAAAATTCAACGATTCGCAAAACGTTTTATAGTCATTAATTCGGCGAAATAGCGAAATTTTCGCCGCTTGTATCGTCTGCCGAGAAATTTTAATTCGAAAAGGGTTGGCTGCATACTTTCGTATAATGAGAAAAGCGAAAATAAAATCTGCGCGAGCGGAAAATTATATACTTAATGTCGTTTGTATTTGTAAAAGTGAATCAGCGAGCTGTGAAATATACCAGTCGGCTTCGTTTACCTTACTGAGTCCTCGACAGTGGCCGCACCTCTGCGAAATTGCAATGCTTGGAGCAAATTGTGAGCACTGTTCTGTACCTGCATCGTGCGCTTTCACTGCAGACTACTACTAGAATCCAAATCAGCGTACGTTTTGTATGTCTGCAAATGAAATAAATATTTTGTGCGCAAATTTCGTGACTGTGCATGAAAAGTTTTACCCATAAATAGTCGTTTGAAAATTTCAAAAGTATAAACTATTTAAACAATCATTCGAAAATATTGAAAATTTTTTTTTCAATGCCTTTTATTGTCAAGAATACGTGAAAAAATTTTCAATTTTTCAACTTCTATAAATAGCGAAAAAAAAATTTCTTGCCTATATCTTCAAAAGTGGGTATACAGTTAGGTACCAAAAATTTGATGAACATTTTTTTCTCGTTGAGGTTCACCTATTAGCCAATGTAATTAAATATTTTGTGAGATAATATGATTTTCTCGAACTTCTTATAAAGAGAGCCAAGATAATATTATAGAGTAAGAAATAAGAATTGAATTAAATTTAGAGAAAAAAATTAAGCATAAAAATATTATTAATAATACCATTTACACCTTCGGCGTACTAAAGATAAAATCTCAAACCAAACTAAAGCTGGTAAAAACTCCTGACTAGCAAGCCAAGCCCTTTGTCGCATGCCCCTTTAGCAAACTGCCTATGAACCAGGAAACTGGTCAGTTCGTCACTCCATCTCGCTTTCTACCTTTCTCTTTTTCTGTTTCCTGTGGAAAACTAGTTCATGAGTTGGATACCCCTCTATTCTTCTCCCTTCTTCTAATATGGCCAGCCTAGTCCCATTTTAATCGTCTTATAACTTGAATAACAATTATATATGAATTAATTTATATTATTAAAATTTAAGTATTCATAATATCAAAATCATTGATTTCTGATAATTTTGATTGTTATAATATTTGATTTCATTTCATTGATTAAATATAAAATTTTAATTGACGGGAATGAAGAAAATAAAATAATTAGTATCTAAAACACCTTTTAGTTTTTTTTGTAATATTACTAGTATTGGTTTATTCCCCTTCTTTAGCTAAGTTTTTATAGCATTAAAGCCTACCTGATATGGGAAGTGGGTGTCGAGGGAGGATGGGGCCTTCAAATCCTTGCGTTTCATTCCATTTGTAATCATCTGACAATTGTCCAACTTTTTGGAGTATACCGGGTGGCTACTTCATTCGAGCACTCCAAGCGCAAAAATCTTTCCCTCGTAGAAATGAATTATATATTTGAATGATATTAAGAAGAATATATGGCATAAATAAAATTTATTTAATGCTTAAAAGCGTCTATCAATGAAATTCAAAATTTTAAATTATACTTTTGTTGTCAAAAATACACATATGTATTGAATTTATTCACCATTTGGCTAATTTTTTCGCTTGGGTGCTGGAATCAATAAGTCGTCAGGAACATATATTTCCCCCCGCGTAGCGCAGGCGGGTATTCATAAAATTTGCTCAAAATTTAGCTGAAGACTATTCTTCAAAATGCAAAAAAGATACTTTTTTGTTTTTTCGATACATATCAAAATGGCGTATCACTCAAATTTTGAGGAAAGCTACAGAAGTCGAAAGTAGCTCAAATTTGTTGTTTTTGATCTCATATAAAAGAGTAACTCACAGACACCAGCATATCCAAATTTCAACTTTTTAAGTTCATTTGGAGGTGAGTTGAAAAAAAAACAAATTTTTGAAGAAGTTTTAAGGGAATGAATTTCTTGAATCCTACACATATCTTCAACAAATCAATCTAGGAATATCAAACTTTGTCTCTCTCTCTCTCTCTCTCTAGTCGTAAGTCGATTTCGACTGTTCTGACCCCAATGCGATGAATGTTCTCCAGTCTTCCTGTTCTTGTGCCATGGCTGCCGCCGTTGTAACCGCTCCCATTCCACGTCCCCTCCCGCCTGGCACTTTACCGAAGATTATTTTCTTTTCAAGGTTATCTCCATCTCTGCTAGCTATGTGCCCGAAGTATCGTAGTGTTCCATCTTCGCAGGTTTCACTCAGCCGGCGCTTTTCCCTCAGCTCTTCTATGATTGACTGATTTGTTCGTCGCGCTGTCCATGGGATTCGCAGCATCCGTCGCCATACCCACATTTCAAATGCGTCAATTCTACGCCGTTCTTCCTTCTTCAGCGTCCATGTCTCCGCAGCATACAAAAATACCGGAAACACAAATTGCTCGTTTTGACATTGCCATTTTTCCTAGCGCAATTCGCCATCTGATCTCTCCGGACGATCCTCCGCTCTCCTCCACAAGCGATCCTAGGTACAAAAAGCTTTGGACCCTCTCAAAGGCCTGTAGCGCTTCAGCATTTTGCAGGTGTCCAGCTCTATCAATAACCATAATTTTGGTATCCGTTCACTCACCTGTTTAACCACTTGAATTAGTGCAGCCATTTCTTGTTCATCCGCTGCTAGGAGAGTGGTATCGTCAGCGTATCGTAGATTAGAAATCTTATTTCCGCCAATTGTAATTCCGCCCAACCAGCCATCGAGTGCTTGTCTCATGACGTACTCTCCGTAGATATTAAAGAGCAGTATGTGAAGTTAATTGGTGATCAGAATATGACTTCTAGAATTTGGGTCAAAATAGATCAAAAATAGGGATCATCAAAATTTGAGTAGAGCTTGAGGAGCCTCAAATTGGCAAAAATGTAATTAATATGAACTCATATGATTATTAGTAGTAAAAAGTATAGTATGTCCTAGATTCATCTTCACACATTTCCAGGGTAATCCTTCTATCTATTTCTTTTTTTGTCTGATCAAAATTATCTGCCTCGGTTAACGTATTCAATTTTGCAATTCTCCATGAAGATCTCATGGCTAATGGTATCATCGATCACAATTTTAGTTTTTTAGGGGTTCATTTTTAGTCCAGTTTTTCCACTTTGATATTGTAAATCCGTTAACATTCCTTCAAGTTCTTCTAGATTTTCGGAAATCAAGACTATGTCATCAGCAAATCTAAGATACTTAAGTATTTTTCCACTCATTAGTATACCCTTTCCTTTCCATCTAGCTTTTTGAAGATCTATTCAAGAGCAGAACTGAAGATTATTGGTGACAAAAGGTTAATCTGTTTTACAACTGCTTTTTATTCCAAAATAATTTCTTCATTTATACGTGATAATATTTCTTAATTTAGCAACGCGTTAATAAAGTCGTAATGTAGTGGTTTATGGAGTCAAAAATTTTTTTTTAAATCTATGAAAACGAGGTGGAGGGGTCTCTGGAATTCCTCTGCTTTCTTCATAAGTTGGTTCATTGTAAAAAAATGGTCTATCGTCGAGAATCCGCGCCTGAAAAGAGTATCCGTTATTGTACGAGTGAATTAATTAAAATATGGAAACCAAAATTAAAGAAATAATTTTAAATTTATGGTAGCTGCGTAGACGAGTATACATATATGTGGATAAAATTCGTCTGTAAAGCGAGCTGATTCAATATCCACGCAGTTCCACAGTTTCTCAATTCCCAAATACGTGTAATTTACCGCCTCGGGCACATCGTTTATGGTATTCGGCACGCGGATACAGTGTGTTGATATGAAAAATAAATCTCTTTTTTTTCAATTCTGCGCCACAAAGTAAAAGGAAAATGATGGAGAAGGTAAATAAGATTAGACGCGCGAGAATAACGTACACGCGAAGTCTGTACGAAGCCCTTCCCTGACGCTCTAACAAATATTAATTCTCGTTCGAGCAATTTTCTACGCATAAATTTATTCGGACGAAGAGGAAAACCTTTTCAACGGGTTGAACCTCATTATTTACGTTCGAATTTCAACCATCTCTTCAGTTAGCCAAAACGAAGGGGAAAAAATTCCAAATTACTCGGACCGCTGAGATGTAAATCGCGTCATCAATTTTCGTTTGTTGTTTTAATAAGAGTAATGAATTCGGTGCACCGGAGGAGCGAGAAAGGCGAAAAAACAAAGAAAATATTCCGTTCGGATGTTTCGGTCGCTTTGGAAGTAGGTCTCAGACTATTTAAATTACTTTCTCGGCTCGTACTTTTTCTATCGGGCGTAATTCGAAACGTCGAAACGATCTATTCGCGACGTCTTTTCCATCGAAGCGTTTCCATTTTAATCACAGTCGCCTTCCGGTTCATTTCTTCGGCCATTTGTTTTTGTTTTTTTGTTATTTTAGCCGGGTGTAAGGAAATTTTTATTATCTTCTAGAATTATATGGGTACTAGAGTAAGAGAATCCAGCTGCTCAGCCTGTTAGGGTATGAATTTTTTTTCAATAACACCGAGCCGTCGGCTATATTAATTTGGAATATTGTTATCGAGCTTTTTACCTAGATACGCTATTGTTTTGACGATACTACGAGATACTCTTTCTTATTTACCAGTTCGATGGGTTTTGTCGTCGAGTAAAATATTAGAATTTCATGCACTCATTCATTCCAACTCATTCTCATTATGTTCTTTCGAGGGAAGAAATTCTTTCTACTTCATTTCTTGATTTTTCTTCATTTAATCAATTCGTGTCAAATAATAATTTATTATTAAGAATTCAAATGAACATACACGCATAATTATAATTAAAAAACGTAAACAATTAAGCATCTATGCCGCAATACCAGAGTTGATTATAAGTTCATAATGGGGACCCGTTCAGTCTCAATTCATCCAGTAGTTGCGAAGTTGGAAATCACTCTTTATCCTCTCCAAAACCATTTGAAAGATGGATTTGGGACATACATCACTTCTTGTAACGAATAATCCTTAAAGTTGATATTCACTAAATATTTCTTAAATTTTAGTTCATCTACCATCATATCATATTCTCAAAATCAACGTCATCAAACTTGAGCATTGTGGGTACATTTCATAAAGAGATATGGGTAAACATTTCAACCTAATTTTTTCATGCACCAAAAAAAAATCATTCAAGGTTTCCTTCAACTTTATCTACGAGAATCAGGGTCGGGCATGATCCGAATAAACGTGATCCGAATCATGATTCGGATCACGAACTTTGATCCGTTCAATGATTCGAATCCATTTCGAATTAATGATTCGTGATCCGAATCATTAAATCGAATTGATCTGTGATCCGTGATCCGAATACTTTTTTGCTATTATCCGAATCGCGAATCAGCGAATCCTGTATTCAAAATTTCAAATTCAGAAGCCAAAAAAAAGAAACAAACAAAGCATTCAAAGCAACAAGTTACAACTAGGGTACTAAAGGATGGGGGTCAAATGGGTCGCCGCCATATTTGTTCAGTTGTTTACATTTTTTTCTCTTTCAGCGGCTGTATCACAGGAAAGAGAGTTCATCGCATTGTTCATGATTCAATTTTTATAATAAATTAATCAAAAGTATCAAAAGCACAACAATAAATAAGCTTTCAAGACAAAAGTTCACAAATCCACTTTTCAGCTCAACTTGATAAGAGAAAAAAATGTAAACAACTGAACAAATATGGCAGCGACCCATTTTACCCCCATCTTTTAGTACCCTAGTTACAACTAATAAGTTATACATTTCAAATTCATAATTTTACACTACAAAATTATTTGAAAAAAAAAAAAATTGATCCGTGATCCGTGATTTGGATCCCAAACTAATTTTGATTCGTGATCCGTGATTCGGATCGTTTTTTTTTTTTTTTGATTCTGCCCGACCCTGACGAGAATGGAATACTTGTATGGGTGGTAATTTAAGCTCACTTTATCATAAATGACGCCATAAATTGAAATTTTGTACATTTATTTTACCCTTATAAAATTTTAAGATTAATGATCCTCTTTTTTGCTTCCAACATCATTTGTGATTAACTTCTTGTCTCGGTAATCATATGAACCCATATTTATTAAATTTGAGGTATACAAAACAACTAAAGCTTTCTTCAAATCTAAAGGTAAGCGCCATTTTGAGTCTATTTGATCTAAACATAAAAAATTTCACACAATGTTCAATTGTTCATATTTATTCAAACTTTCTATGTAGGATTAGTGACAAGCCCGGATAAAAAGTGACGCTAGGGGGCTGTAGCTCCGGTTCTCGCCGTTCGGGGCTCGTTTGGTTTACAAGGCGTTATTCTTGACAATGTCATAAAATAGTGCATTAAAAATTTTTAATTGGAAAACAACCTATTAAAAAGAAATCACGATATGATGATGGAAAAATCCCGGGTGGGAAGGTTATGGTACAAAAATTGTGAAGGCCTAAAATCATCGGTAACCCAGGGCCCGCGTTATTTTAATCCAGCTTTGGTTGCAAACCATAATATGAAGCCTTGAATTCTGTTCTAAACTGATCCAAAATAACTGTGGGGTAAAAAGGAAGGCTACAGGAGTTCAGCGAACAGATCAAATTAAATATTGAATGATATAGGCTCATACAATTCGTATCGACAAGACGTAGGCTAAATATAAAATCTACTTTCACAAGTGATATTTGAGGGGAGAGAGGAGTTATTGTTTTCCAAATGTTATGGTAATAATCCAAAAGAGGCTACTGGAGGGGAGAAGGAGGGTTATTGTTCTCAAAATAAGTTGAGGTGATAATAAAATTCATGGGCTTTCAATTATTGTTACATGCGTATGTTCTAAAAATAATTTTCAAAACCCTTCCCACCGATATACCCAGCGTATAGCTATGTGCCAACCAAAGTATAATCCGTTGAATTTCGGCCAAAATACGTCTAAAACAGTGTTGTAGGAACGAACATGTGTTTGTTCTTGTTCCTGTTCTCATTCGTGGAAAGATCCAGTCATTTGATCCTGTTCCTGACTCGTTCTTATTCTCAATGCTTCAATTGTTCTCGTTCTGTTCTTCGTTCTTTCAATTCCTTACAATCTTGTTCTCGTTCCGTTCTTCGTTCTTTCCATCCTTTATGGTCTCGTTCTCGTGCGTTCTTCATTCTGTTCTTGTTCTTCATTTTTTTTGAACGTGTTTATTAATTATTACAGTGTTTTTTGTTATTGAAATTGAAAATTAATTAATTAAAACATATTAATAAAAAAAAAATGACTTATATGGGTATAAGTAGATCTTGCGCACTTTTTTAGGTTTTTTATTTTTCTCTCTTCATGATTTCTATTAATTTTATGATGAACCATGAACTTTCAAAAGAACGAAGAACAACCAAAAATTACATCGTTCTTGTTCTTGTACTTGTACCTCAATATTGTACATTAGTTGGTTCTCGTTTTGTCCTTCGATCTTTCAGTTTGAAAATATTCTGTTCTCGTTCTCTTCCTTGTTCTTCAAACATATCAGTTTTATGTTCTTGTTCTTGGTCCTGTTCCTCAGGAACAATGAAAATTCTCCGTTCTTGTGTTCTGCGTTCTCGTTCTAGGGTTTGTTCCTACAACACTGGTCTAAAGTAGGCCATGGTCATTATTTAAAGAAGGTTTGAGGAGCCTCAAGTTGCTGAAATTTGATAATATGGCTCATGTGATTTCTGTGTTGAGAAGACAAGTATGTATTACATATCAAAATTCAACTTCCTAGATTATTTCGAAGGAGATAGGTGAAGGTTTTCAACCTCCGTGCTGGGTATGGACGTAGAGAGGTTAGGAAAATTATCTCCAAATTTGATCAAGTTCTCATTATAAACTCAACTCCAGTAACATAACATAGATGCTTATGTTTGCTCAAAATTTATTTTAATTTCATTTCTGAAGCTAAAATATTGGATATTTTGATTTCATCAATTCACTCCATTGTATGAGGTTGCAACAGAAAGTTTAAAATGTTTTTCTTAAATTGTTTTGAACATCAACTAAAAATTGTCTTAAACGTAAAGATATGAAAAACCCTCCTCCCCAACCATTTCTTTCAACCTCTCTTGTAGGATATTAGCTACGGTTCTCATTAAACCTCGCCTAAAAATTTCAATGCATCGCGTTGGTTCAACGATTTGTATTTATCTCGCTGACCACAAATGCTAGAAATAGAAAAGCGTGACAATAGGTAAACGTATTAGGAAAACTGTAAGATGGATCAACGACGAAAAAAAAAAACGACGCAACGTTGCTAACATGTCGATATAACGAAATAAGAACGAACGTTGGGGCTTTGCGGTGCGGTAAACTGAAAATCTCATAAACGTCGAGAGATGAGAAAAGGTGAGGCGGAGGTGGGCGAGTTGGTATACGAGCACGACGACATGTATCTGGACGATGGAAAACATAAAAGTGATTTAAAGCTTACGGCAGGCGGCTAGCAGACAAAGGTCGGCTGGTAGTTTATACACAGAGAAAGAGCCATCGGACAAAGAAATACGTCGTAACGGTAATTCGTTTTCGTAGTCATGAAAATTATTGATGCGGTATTTACGGGGCTTTAAATCGAGTTCAATAGTTACCGACGTTAGCGTCGAAATTAAACCGCAAGTTGATAAAAGTTGCACGCGAATGGCCAAAAGTGGCAACTTTAAAAGCTTTTAGGGTCGAAATAAAATCTGTTTCTATAGTTGCGAAGTTAGAAGGCAAACGGGGCGCCGAGGAGCGTGTATACATGTAAGAGTTATACGTAGTGAGTGTACAAGAGATGTCTTGCAGCGCAAAGGCAGAGGCAGAGCAGAGGTAGAGGTAAGCTTGAATTACGCGAATAGAAAGCGACTAACGCCAACATAAAGACTAAGGATGATGAGGTGGTCGAAACCGCGAACGTAAACCGAGGTAATCAGTTTTTCACGCGCGTCCTTCTATGCGAATGAAAGCAATTTCATACGTAGAAATTGAACGACATCAGGAAACTTGGTTATTTGTGGGCGTTTGTACGTGTGTGAGTGTGTGTGTTTTTTTATAATAACTTTGGCTTCACTTTAATAGCTAAATGATGAAGTTTCGGCTTTGATCGTATTTCTCAACAGCGATGAGATGCGAGAAAGTAATTAACAACGTACTACGTGTATACGGTCTTTGTAACACCTCTAGGCGTATGTAAAAACCAAATATCCGTTCGCCCATCCTTCACCTTAATGTGGAATAACAGACGGAATTTTTAATGCCGAGTTAGTTGCGTTCGCTTGCTTCTCCATCGATCCAGTATTCTCCAACTACGTTACTGAGCGTTGCTAGAAACCTCCGTAACGAATTTATCGGAAAATTGGTTTCCATAAATTCGTCGAATTAACGCTAATCCGGTTCACCGCTATTGGAGTAAATATCTACGCGAAAACTTATTCGATCGTTATTGCGCGCTAACCGAAATTTCGCTTCTCATAACAATACCATTGGCATCGGTCGTATACAAAACGTTGAATAAGAGCGCATAACCATCGCCGCCGCCGCGCAAATGACAAAAGGATAAACGAAATAATACCTACGACCCGAGCTGTCGTTGTCGACTCGTCGCTGAGTGAAATTTTCTTTAGTTCTTCATCTTTTTAAAAGTTTTCCGATGTTATCTGGAGAAAGATGCGAATCAGCCACGATTCGTGGGAATAAATATTTGACTATACGAATATACCGAGTGCATTAAAGTCTTCTCATAGATGAGGCAGTTTCTTTCCTATAACGAGTTAATTTCCATTTTTCCAATAATATGAATAAAGCCTCGAAAGTGAAATCAAAATCACTCAGCTAATTGAATACAACCTCCTTAAATCAACATACAGCGTACAACATTTTGAAATAGACTACAAGACTGGAAACATTAAAGGACTTCTATGCCGGTTGTTAAATTAAGATGGAAATTGAAATACCAAATAAGCTCGGAAAATATTCAAAAATCGGTCATTTAGTTAAAAAGCTTGCATAAAACAGAAGAGAAGGTACCAAAAAGGCGAGGGGAGGGAGGGATATCGAGATCTTTTGGTTTTAGCATAGATGAAACATACATAGATAGCCCACCGTACGTTAAATTTTTATCACTCAAAAACTGAGCTGGAATCTTTTTTTGCTAATATCTTGGAAACAATTCAAGATATAGGGTTTGCAAATGACTCATTTTAAAGAGATTGGAATAGAGAATCATTTAATTTTTCTAAAGTTACTCCTGTCCGTTTACTTTTGCAATTAATTTCGAAAAACGATTTTTTTACTTTACTATGAATTATCTCAAAAAGTAAATCAATAAAGATTGTTTTTTAATAGTGAAACACATTCAGAATTTTATGCTCTTTCGAATGAGCTACTTGTAAAGTTTCTATCTATATTCTTTCTTGAGATATTTGCAAAAAACCAAGCAATAAGTCTAATTTATTCTTAGTACTGGAGCTCATTCACAGAGAGCGCTCTAAAAAATGAATTAGTTTTATTAAAATAACTCGAGACTCACATCGATGGCAATAATATTTTAGTATTGAATCATGTATAAAATGTTAAGCTCTTTCAAATAAGCCATTTCCGAACACTCTAACTCAATTTTTTGCCTAAATATTAATAAAAAACTTTCTGGCTCCTTTTTCAACATTTATGAGTGATAAATTCGATATACCGGTGGGCTATCTATGTATGGTTAATCTATGGTTTTAGACCAATATTGTAGTCGATCTAAGAAATTTCACATCTAAAAATGTGCAGCTTAGGGTGAGCTAAACTCTATTTCCAGTAAACTCGAATGAAGTAGCTGACTGTAAATTACAGTGATTCTTCCACAAAACGCGAAGTTCTCTCGAGATTATACTCATCATACTTTTACAAAAATTTTATCTCCAAAATACCCATTAAATAAGCTCAATTTGTTCTATCATCGTTCGTTATGTTGAATTTCCACTACACCAACAACTATATTATTTTCAGTTCTCAAAGATAAAGAGGACCATTTAGGTTTCAATACTCAAAAAAACAATATTCCTCAGATTCAAAATTATCACCGATTTCATAACTACAGTAAAGAAAACCTCGTGTAAAAGGTGCCTCGGTAAATAACGTAGTAATTTCCCATATTGCCACGAATACAAGTAGCCTCGTGTAAAAGGCACCAGCCCCTTCTACGTGCGTTGTTTACATCAACGGAGTGGGGGCACGTAACGCACCTATAAATACTGGTGCATTCACTAATACCAGGCAATTGTGAACAGTGTTGTAGGAACGAACATAGGTCTGTTCTTGTTCTTGTTCTCGTTCCTGGAAAGACCTAGTCATTTGATCCTGTTCCTGCCTCGTTCTTATTCTCAATGTTTCAACTGTTCTCGTTCCGTTCTTCGTTCTTTTAATTCTTTACAATGTTGTTCTCGTTCTGTTCTTTGTTCTTTCAATCCTTTATGGTCTCGTTCTTGTTCGTTCTTCGTTCTGTTCTCGTTCTTCAACTTTTCTTTTGTTTTCTTTCTTTCTTTCTTTCTTTCTTTTTTTTTTTATAACGTGTTTACAGTTAATGTTGTTGTTGAAATTGAAAATCAATTAATTGAAGCTAATAATTAAAAAAAATTACTTATATGGGTATATGTAGCACTTGCCCGCTTTCAAGTATAATTTCTTATTTTCTCTTTCCCTCATGATATCTATTAATTTTATAATAAATCATGAACTTTCAAAAGAACGAAAAACAACAAAAAATTACATCGTTCTTGTTCTTGTTTTTGTACCTCAACATTGTTCATTAGTTGGTTCTCGTTTTGTTCTTTGATCTTTCAGTTTGAAAATATTCTGTTCTCGTTCTGCTCTTTGTTCTTCAGATATATTACTTTTATGTTCTCGTTCTTGGTCCTGTTCCTAAGGAACAATGAAAATTCTCCGTTCTTGTTGTTCTTCGTTCTCGTTCTTTGGTTTGTTCCTACAACACTGATTGTGAAACAGCTTTTAAAGTGTAATGATTTAAAATTATATGAGTTACTTTTACGATTTTTTTGTGGTTTTCATTCATTCTTTATAAAATAATTTGTCCTATCATCGTTCGTTATGTTGAATTTCTACTACGCAAGCAACTATATTATTTTCAATTCTCAAAGAGAACCATTATACAATACTTATCAGCAGACGATCTCATTTCAACTACATATTAAGTACACCAGTTTGAATACTATTTGCATTCGCAAAATACTATTATAACCTCATATTATTATTTCTAGCCACGTTGACTACTTCACCGCGATCCTTTACACATTTTTACTTCTTTCAAGCCTTCAGATGAAGACTCCACGAAGACTTCTCAAAGACAACTCAAAGACTCTTTGAAGACTACGCTAACACTCATTTTCTCTCATAAAATTTCACAGTTCAGAGTAACACAAAGTTTTGATACATTACTCTTTGGCACGTATAGTTTTTTCCAGAAAATTCTACGTCACTCGATACAAATTAAATTACCAAATATGGTCATAAAATCGTCGTTTTTCCATCTCTAACTTGAAATTATTGGCTTTTTAGGATGTACTTTCTTATCAACATAAATTATTTCAACAAAGTAGGAACTAACACAATTCTGTATAGGATACAAACTCATCTTAGCAATATTGTTTTATTTTTTGGATTGCGATTTGCAAACCTATGAGTGTTTTTAAAAAGTGACGTAACATTGACTTCGTCCAATAGTTTTTTGGCATTTTCTGGGTATCGTTACAAAGCCAAAAAACAAAATAATCGGCCGATTAATCGATGTACTGCCGATTATTAACGATTATTGGCATCGCGCGATTAATCGTTGATTAATCGAGAATCGTGACACCTCTATCTTTCATACACCAACGTAATCGGATAGTAATAATAATAATTCAAATTATGTGTACAAGACTCGTGAGTATTTACATCGTTATGAAGGAAAAATAAAATAAAAATCATGAAATATTTGTTGAAAAAAAAAAAATAATAATAATAATTTAATGCGTAAAATGCCTTTTCAGCGAGTCATTTTTTGAGCTCCGTTTTAAATTATATTGGGCGCGAAATAGATTCAAAAGAATGGGGAAGAGAATTGAAAATTTTTGCTGCTATTGTATCAACCCCTCTCTGGTGTAACCTAGTTTCGCATAGGCTAGTTTAAAAGTCTCGTAATTGCGATCACTAGTATGAGTTATTATAACCCCCCTTATGCACTAATTCACTGATATTGAGAATGTAAAGGGAGGGCAAAGTTGACAAATTTTCACGATGCTTTGATAGCTATAGCCTCCCCTTATCTTCTTGTTAATCATCAACGAGTAATACATATTACCGAATTTTTGGTCCCATTTATCATTTGCATATAGTTATCAACTTTGAGATATTAGTAGTTCCTTAAGTTTTCTTCAAGTTTGGAAGCATTTACTGTATTGTATAAATTTTGGCCAAAGCTTGAAAGCTCATATTATAATCATTAGTCACTAAGTAATCTTACACATAATGTCCAACTTCTTAGGTGCACATGGTGAAGATATATGAAAAATTCAAGAAATTTCATACTCCAAAACTTCTTCAAAAATCTCTTTTTGGCTCTAACTTCTTTCCAGAAAGCTGGAATTTCAGTATTTTGATTCTCTCAACTCACTCAATTATTTGAGATCAAAACTGAGAATTTAAGAAGTCTAAGACCCCTTCCAATCCTCTTTGAAATTTGAGTGAAGCTCAATTTCAGCCTCAAATTAAAAATCTGAAGAAAAAAAAACTATAAAAGTTCACACGAATATTCTCCGATCAAGTTTCGAGGAATTTCAGAAATGCAGATCCCTCGTGGTTCTAGGTGCTCGTTACATTCATTTTTACTCAACACCGACATAAATGAATTGCCACCCTCGGGCGTTAGAAATATTCGAGAGAAGTATTTTTAAATTGAAAAAAGAAGACTTGGAAATGAATGTCGAACAATTAGTATTCTGGGAAAATTGAAAAAATAAACCTACATTCGAACACTCGCTAATTTACAGGAACGCGGCTCCATTTGTTTAAATACTATTCTGGTTTAATTAAATTAAAAATATCGCATAACAAGAATGAGGGAGACGAGAACCACGTTGCTGGAATACGAAGTTGATACATTTTAAAATACGTATTTTAGGTTAGAATCGGGTTTGTTCCCCCTTTTTTTTTATTAACCTTTGCCAAACGTATCAAACCTATTTACAAAACGAAAGGAAGAACGAAGAGCGGAAACAGAGACGAGAAAAGAAAGAGAGAAAACTAAGGCTTGAAATAATTCACAGATAGCCTATAAATTGTGCAATATTAATAGGGCGTTTACTTCTTTAACTTTTGGCCGTTATTCATTTTTGGAAAGTAAGCAGGAAAAACTGGTCGTCGCGGTGAGTACTTTTTTAGAGATACGACAATATTGCTTTGCAAAAGATATCATTCTTTGGTCGGAGCGAAAGAATTTTTGTAGGAAATAAAATTCGCGAAACGGAGTAACGAAATGTACGCCACCGGAGCTAAGGATGGTTCAGGCGAGCTACGAGTATCTAATCGCGAAAGCCCGTAGTACTCGTATATGTTGCGGCGACGTGGTTGAAACTCCATCAATCTTATTTCGTTAGCCGTTCGGACCATTTCGAAGTGGACCAAAGCGGCATGAAGACAAGGTCGGCCATTTTTTCAATATATCACTGGTGCCATTGCTGCGTCTTGTTAAAACGATCTACAAGCGTTGTGGACTTTTTAAGTTCAAAATAAGAGTGTTTCGGGTGACACTTTTTCGTGGTGATGGATAATGTAACTAGGCAATTTTTAAAGCTCTCCCATTCTGGTGGCCGTTCCGAAGAGGGACGGTGAGGTGTGTTAAAAAGTGTTGACAAGTATTTCCACACCTAACTCTTAACGGTGCCGTTGGCATCTCCGAACACTTGACAAAACACGTACGTACTACGTACTACGTAACGTCGTACACACGTCGTATCTTTGAAATTGGACGCCGAGTCGTTTAAACTATAACATTCTCATTCTACCTTGTCTCGTCAAAGTAGATGGAAAAGCATTTTAAGCGATACGAAATGTTTTTATACGAAGTGGATAACTTTTTGTGAAAAGGGCCTCAGCTTGGTCGATTGAAATATTCATTCCTGTAAATTTTATAAGTAAGACGAGTACTCGCCTTTTTTCTAATGGAATTTTTCCTTTTTTTGTTTATTCTGCTTTCAGGTGCAATGGAAAGCCTATCAAGCAGTAAGTATAGTGATGCAAGTTCGTCAGTTTTTTTTTTTTTCTTTGCTCTTATTTCATGCGACAGTAAGTAAACAAATATGTACTAGTAATTCAATTGACGATGTTTTTTTTATAGTCAGTGGAACCGTTGCTGTATGCCATTTACCATTTCGCGTTGTATGTGTTTCATTGATATCTATTTGCAGCTTTTTGACGTTTATTGTTGGAAGGAGTTAAGTAAGTGCATCCAGAAATACACTGCTATATACTTATGCGTTTGTAGCGCAATATTTCAATATTTATTGGGACTTGGGGTATGTATGGAGCGCTAGTGTGCAGGTAAATAAGTAGGTACCCTTATCAGTATCGAAAAGGTGCAAAACAATGTATATTTACGTATGATTTGTTACTGCTAAGTGCTAATGAGTGTATTGATTATTCGCGATTCAATTAAAGTTTTCATTATGTAACTTAATTATAACGAAATAATCAATTTCGTAAATGGCCATGTCGAAAATTTTTGTTATCAGCTGTTATCAAATCAGATTTCGTTTGTTTTGCACCTTTTCAGCGATGTTTGATTTCGCCGCTAGAGCGCGACTACTTTGAGTGCCAAGTCCCAATTATCCCATGTGAAATCTAATTTATAAGAGAATTTCCAATAATTATAATGAACAAATTATAACATCCATTCTATGTTTTTTAAATTATTCCAAGAGCGAATAAATTCGAATTTCCTTACCATTTTTGAATTTGAGCCGCTCTCTCACTTTTTTGATCTTGAAGATTTAATTTATCAGTCAATATACTTAATTTATGATTTGAATTCTTTCTTTTTTTGGATTTGAGCTCTAACAAATATGAATTATAGAGAAAAATGTTTAAGGAAAAGCTCAACTCCCAAATAGCTTGACTGAAAAGTTCTATTTACATATGAACAGTCACTAATAGCATTATTAGAACGTATTTATACCTCTAGTGTTTCATAGAGGAGGCTCAAATGAAGGATCTAGTTGCAAACAAGACATGTTTCAAAAACCATTTTTTTTTTCAGGAGAGGCGAAAAACTGATTCCCAAAAAACATATCACTCGTTTGAGGAAATTATTGGTTTAATAAATCAATTAGAGGTTCGAAACATGTTTTCAAAAAAAAAAAAAAAAAAATGAAAAATTGCGCCCCCATGGGAGTTTGGGACCACAATCCGTGTTGAAACATGTCAGTTTTGACTCTAAGATTTTTCTAAGCTTATTTTTCATGAAGAGAAAACTAATAAGAAGACATTATACTTTCAAAACCAATTTTTATTTATAAATTGAAATTAAGATTCCATTTCATTCATATTTGATCAATGTTTATACTAATATCACTTCTTAACATAAAGATATGAGTTTATAATTTGTGATTTAATTAAATTCTGAACAAATTTTGAATTCTCCAAACAATTATTATTCTAATAATGTACGTAAAATCGAAAAAAATACAGAATTCTGCACGACAACCAGTATACCAAGGTCATAAAGATTGATAACTGCGAGTAAGGGGCATGAGAGATCTTTGCTCCATTTTTGTAACATTCGACTAGCAGTTCAGTACTGTAACGTGAATGGTTTCTACCAAAGTAAATGAACGCCATCGACATCAAAACGCATCTGCGCATGCGCGAATTCTCATTATCAGGATATTAGATAATAAATAGGTGCAAAAACTAGTGTTAACTTGATGGCTCATGGCTGTTTGAGTTGAGATGTGCGAAAAGCTTATTATGTTATTAAAACCAAAGTTGATTGATCTGTAACAGACTCAGTGGCGTCGCTAAGGGGGGGGGGCTGCCTCCTAAAAAATTTCTGCCCCCCCCGTCCGTTTTGGCCCCCTAACCAAAAAATTGAAATTTTCCATTATTTACATTTAGAAAATATCTACTTCGAAAATTGCAGTGTGACTGAAAAATAAAACGAGACTTGACCTCTATAACAAAACGCTATCTGTCTGATTGTTTGCAAATTAATTCAAGTCTTCATACCAAAGTTATATATATAAAGACTAGTTAGCTCACTCAGGCTGAAAATCCGTCCACCCTCCATCAGTTACAAACGCGGCCACCGCAGCAGTGAGAAGGGCTATTTTACTCGCGACGTACATTTAAATAACATGGGAAGCGCCAATTTTTTACAACTTCAAGTCCACCTTACTCGAAATTTTCTGCGGCACCATAGAGTTTTTAAATTGCGATCTTATAGAAAATTTCACGCTCTTTTCAATGGTGTTTGATAAAAATCTTTTTGATCAATATTTCTACTAGATATGGCTGTTTTAATGTTGAAAATCGTATTTCACCTATATAAAAACTTGTATTTTTCGTAACTTAATACCTCAATACTCAAAATTTTCTTTTGCAGTTACGTTTTTTCAAGTTCGAAAAAATAATAAATTTGTTTTTATTAACCCTTGTACGATTTTTTCACATAAAAAATTATTAGACCCCCTCCAAAAAAAACACATATTTTTAATACTAAAGACTAGAAAATTTTAAATTCTTGGCCCCTTTTGTGCCCCCAATTTTAATCCTGGGTGACGCCATTGCACAGATTACACCATTTGAGATCACGTGAAAAATTTCAACTTTCTTTATTTTTCAAGTGCATTGTTTACTGATGACGTCAATATGAGCAACTGCGGGTTGATAATATCAACAGCCAATAAGGCATCAGTCATAAGAGTATTGATAAAATTTTGGTCTCCCCTATGAGTCCGCGTGTACATTTAGATGCTCATATTGATTTCATTCAGAACAAAATATTTCTTATTTTCATTGTTCGTTGTTTTCACATTTTTAGAAAATTAAAGGGTATATTTCACATACACGGTTCTTTTTTTTAGTATAACTAAACTTCTCAGGCACTCTATGTTATTTATATGGGAACCAAAATTGATAACGCCAAAAAAGTGGCATTTTTGAGAGTAAAATTCTTCGTGAGAACCTTCGGTGAAGTTTCTCAATATTTGAGAATCAAAGTGCACGAAAATGGCCATTTGACAGGCAAACCAGTATGCAATCGTGTATGTAGAATAGACCCTTAAAATTTCTTAGTGACCAGCCGAAATGGCTTAACCTATCATAGGTCAATCAAGTTCGATTAAAACATGAAAAAAATGCAGATGTTATTTTTGTCTTAGCGGTGTTTGTTTACAAGAATGAGAATTAATTTTTCGTAATCAACTCGATTATAAATAAATCATAATTGTAAGTTTTCCAACATAAAAAATAAAATAAATCAAGAAGATTATACGTTATTTTAAATCTCGTTGCTATAGTTCGTGACAATTTGAATTGGTGGCAAATAACATCGAAGCACGCTGTTAATTTCCATGGAAAGTGATGGCAATTTGATATAAATTGTCAAGTCTTTCCTTGAATTGGTAACGATACTTCACCATGTAGTCAATTTCACTTTTCAACTCGGTGATCTTCTTATACGAAAATCCTTTTAGCTTTATAGCCTGTCGATTTTCTTCCAACTCGAAGCACTTATTTCATTATTTACCGCTGCTAAGAAAATTTCAGCGAGTCATCCTAACACTTAATACCACGCACCGCAGTAGTTTCCACGACAACTTCGTACGTATACGATTTTTAGGAGCTCTAACAAAAACAAAATATACCACTAGCTGAGCAGGACACTGTTGGAGATGCTGGATTGCAAGGCTATTAGTTGAGATAACTATGAAATAATGCAAGCTCGTAAACAATACGAGAATTGGGAGATTCACAGCTAAGAGATAAAAAGTTTCAAGGTTACGATATACTTACACTTAGTTTCCAAAAAGAAAAACTGTCTTCCAAGTATACACAAAACGGGTAGAGGCGAAATTCGCCTATTAGACGAAGTCGAGAAAACTTTCGCATTTTCTAAGGAAGTGTTCCGGTTAGGGAAAAGAAATGGGAAGGGAAAAAAAACTTTTTCACGCTCGTTTTACCTTATCGAAAACTTTCGCCGCATACCAATTATTATTATTTGACGACGAACATTACGATATTCTATTAAGCTCGTCTTTCCTTACGGCACGGTAAGGCGAGCCTTTATGCAATATGCTTCTAACGAACGAACGCACGTGCCATATTGCCGAACGAGTGTTACTCTTATTACACGACGTCGAATCGAAGTGTTCGTGAGTTTATGGTATGAATACGATTATTGGGATGAGGCGAAGCTGCCTATAAATGGTTAGAAAGAATACTGAAATACCGCACCTGCTACTGTCCTTACGAGTATTCGTTTCATCGAAATGCGTTATTTAAAAATGGGTATTTTTTGGCGTTTGTTTCAGTCGACTTTGGCGGTGGCCCGACGTACGTGGCTTTGCTCAAATATCGAACAATAAGGTAACGCGGAAATTAATGTAGCTCGCTGTGTACCGATTATGCTATAATTACTCCTAGGTACGTGTACAAATGAGAAATGAATTGTTATTTAATTTACGTGTGTGATGTGTATGATTGTATATTTGGACAACTGTTTGTTTCCCTTCGCCTGTTGGTGAATTTGTATATAGTGTATTTATTTTGTGTATTTTTGTAAAGTTTATTCTTGTTTTAAATAAACGCTATTTTTTGTTTTCCTTTTTTTCGTACGCGTATATTGTCAGTTCACGGTTGTGCTCGTGGTGGTTTTAAAAGAAGTAAGTCCATGAATGCCTCGAGTGTTCAGTTATTCTCAACATAGTCTATTTCACAATCTCCAGAACGCTACAACATAAGCACTGACGAAGCAATTCGCCATGATGCAAATTAGGCAAAACATGAAAGAACAAAAAAAACGTAAGCAGCCATGCCACATTACTGCAGCTGAGATTTAAATGGGGCTTGTTCTCACGTCTACAGGCCACATCCAATACCAAGTCTGAAAAACCCTACCCTATCATATCCAAAACCACTTAAGAAGTTAGTCTTGGAACAAATATAGTATTTCTTGCCATGCAATAATCAACTGAACACATATTTTGTTAAATTATAGCTAGTTAGCTACACGAGGCTTCTCACATTATACAAAAATTTTTACAATCCGCTATTTTGGATCCATTTCGTCTCAAATTTAAAAAGTCATATTCTGGTCAACAAGTAAACCTACATACAAAGTTTGACCTTTGTACGTCAATTTGGTGACGATATATGGAATATTCACAGAATCTTTTGTTAGTAATTTCCCCTCAAAAAGATGTTCTTTGGTCTGACTCTCTTAAAATTCACTCAAGAAGCCGAAATCAGAAAAGATTAGTAATTTGGGCTTATTTTATCATATGGCGCCATACTAAAATATTTTCGAACTCTCGTGTATCCCCACCACATTTCAAACTAGATAACCCCTCCTTCTCCCCTCCAATATCATGTGTGAAGGTGAATTTGGGATATAGTATGCTTCCTATCCTCAACAATCATATGAGTTCATATAAATCGCATTTGCATTAATTTGAGGCTCCTCAAGCTTCACTTAAATTTTGATAATCCGCCATTTTGGATCCATTTTGACCCCAATTCAAGAGGTCGCATTCTGGTCACCAGTCAATTCCACAAATAAAGTTTGACTTTTCTACGTTAATTTGATGAGGAGAAATGGAGGATTATAAAGATTTCATGACTCAAAACTGACTCAAAAATCTATTTTTCGCTTTAACTCCCCCCAAAATACATTTGGGAAGCAGAAATTGGGATATGTTTACGTCCAAGAGTTACTCTTTCATATGGGATCAAGAAAGACAATTCTGAGCTATTTGCCTCCCTACAGCGCTTCTTAAATTTTGAGTAACCCGCCATTTTGAGACGTATCGAAAAAACAAAAAAAGTAATTCTTTTGCAATTTCAAGAAGGGTCTCTCACCAAAGTTCAAGCGATTTTCATGAATACCCACCAGCACTAAACGTGAGGGAAAAACATATACACATATTATCGGCCGAAGAGCTCTCAAAAATAAGTTTGACGCGCCATCTAGCGGTGAAAAATAGAAGCTATCGGATGTAGCTCACGGCACCTTCAAACCTACTCTCTTAGCAGTCTCACCAGCGATTAAAAAGTTGATTTCCTTCCAAAGCGACTTGAGTTATGCTACGTTTTGCTTCCGAAATTAGCAATTTTTTTTCCAACTTAGGTCTCTTCGGAAAAGAGCTCTTTTTATTTTATTTATTATACACATCAAATAGGTGGACATTCGCCAGATGATTACAAATGTTCTGAAACTCAAAAATTTGAAGACCCCACCCTCCCCGACCCCCGTTCCTCGTTCCCAAATCAGGTAGGCTGTAATAGCCATCGGTTCTATTAGAATTTCAGCTAAAAAGAATTCATAATTCATCAAGTTGGCTAGCCGGCACTTGGCATACGGATATCAATAGACCTCATTAAGAGTATAACTTGTACTTGGTCGCCGTGAAATGAAGGAAAAAATGTTGCACTATCGGTCGCACAGAGCTAATCAAGTATTCACGGCGTGCTGCAATTGCCTTCGTCTGCCGAATAAATGCAAATGTCGAAAGTTTCGCCGCTATTTTTAACCTCAGCGCGAGTTTTAATGACAAGGGGTGGCGAACAAGTCGAGAATGTTTTTTCAACGCTACGGCGAGAAAAGTTGGACTCGAAAACAATTTATGCGTATACTATAGTCGACGTTATCGCAATTAACGCGCCACCGTCGCTGCAAGTTCGATAGATATACGCGCTGGAATTTTTGTAACAATTTCGTCGATGCAAGTGTGTAGTGTGTACGTAGTACCGACGTACGTATAAAATATAATATAGAGAAAGGCGGCAGCTGTTACCAGGTCCAAAGTTTAGGCAATAAAATGGAGACTTGGTCTCGACGGCGGCAATTTGGAAATAAACGTCGCGTCGGGCGTACCAGGCTACCAGCGTTGAGCAAAATTATGTACACTAATCTAACAGTAAGAGTTATTCAATTCGCGATACGACGGAAAGAACAATAGAGTGAAGGAAATACGAACGGAATTACAATATTCAAAGGAGGCGGTGGCTACGTGTCCCGTTACACCGAAGCAAGGCGGTGGCGGCGGGTGCCTTCTTCTTCGAAATGTAAATACTCCGGAACTTTATTAGATTAAGGAAATGTTTCTTAAAGAAGGGTGAAATTGTACGCGGCAAAAGGATCATCCCCTTCGGCGATATAGTTTAACGCAATTACCGCGGGACAGAAACAAGTTTCCGATTCGGTATCACCTGCGAATTTTCGCATTCCGCATACACGTAAGTATACCATCACAGCGTACACCGTATGTGCAACGCGCGCGTATATGTATCGTATGAATATAAACTTATCGTTAATATCGCCGCTGGTATATGCCATTGTGATATCGTGATCAAACTATCACGCCACCCTTAGATATACAAGGTGTTTCACCTCGATCTGAGTTCCTTCATATTACATGTAAAGCTACTTATATGACACTCATGTATGATGGTTTGGAAGTTTGCCTACCTTATTCGCCGAAGGAGCTGAGATACAAGAATTCGACTTTTTTTCACTACGATAATGATCGACTGTGAAAATATTTTATTTCCTCGTTCAAGGCAGACAGTGACATGCTCTTTGCGCCAAAATATAGTGTACACAATGCGGTATTACTGACAAAAAATTAGACTCAGTGGAGGGAGTAGACGAGGAACTATAATGAGCAAAGTATAAAAAACTACGGAAAAAATTGACAATTTTTTTATTTTGTAGATAACTTCTAATAAAGTCCTATCGATTTCATGTTCCAAAAATTTGCTGTAATAATTTGAGAGTGAACTATGAATTTTTTAAATTTTCAAATTCCTCATTTTCGTCAATTTTGTTAGACAACAAAATAACGACAAATGTCTGGGGGTTCAATTTTTCCAAGAATAAATCATCTATTTTCATTGGTTACCAATATTCAAGCTCTACAAGAAGTGTCTGTCTAATGGATTCAAAATTCACCCGATTTACGTTGCTATTTGCAATATTCATTGAATACGATGTGCGACACTCGAATTTCGGCGATTACAACACAAATCATATTACACATTTACAAAGTTATAGATGTTTTTTTTTTTGGACAGAGTTTTCAATAAAAACGACAGCTATTACAGCGTAGTCAAGGTAGAGGGGTTTTCAAATATTCGTGTTTCAGGCCATTTGTACTCATCTGGCGAGCGTCAAATTTTTTGATGTGCACATATATTTTTTCCTCTTAAGCGTGGTGCCGAGGAATACGAATAAAAAACGCTCAAAATTTGAGGAGAGAATCTTCTTGAAATTACGAAAGAAGTTACTTTTTGTTTTTTCGATACACCTCAAAATTGGGAATTACTCAAATTTTGAGGGAGCTTGGAGCGAGTGCAAATAGCTTAAAATTTTATTTCTTGATCTCATGTAAAAGAGTGAACCACAGACACAAACATACCTCAATTTCAGGTTACTAAGTGCATTTGGAGGGGTGTTAGAGCAAATAACAGCTTTTCAAGGAAGTTTTGAGACATAACATTTCTTAAATCTACTATATCTCCTCATCAAATTTATCTAGAAAGGTAAAACTTCGTGAGTGGGGTTAATTTGGCATCAGAATATAAGTTCTTAAATTTGGGTCAAAACGTATTGAAAATGCCAAATTGATAAAATTTGAAAAGAGCTTGAGGAGCCTCAAATTAGTAAAAATGTAATTAATGGTCTCGTGTGATTATTGAAGATATTATGTACACTATACCCCGAATTCACCTTCACACATAACGTTTGAGGAGGGAAGAAGGGGTTATCGACTGCAAAATGTAGTCAGGAGTATAGGTACACGAGAGGTTGAAAATTTTTTTCATGGTGTGACGTCACGTTATTCTTAAAGTGAACGAAATATACATCTGCTTCAATCTTATAGATAGGTAAAACTTTCATTTCACCTCCTTTTTCCCACTCATCAAATACAATACATATAATACCATGGATGGTAATATGTATACATGTGAAAAATAATTACTTAAAAAAAATAATAATAAAGAAAAAGAAATGGAATAGTTGTCGCAAAAATTGGGAATATACTCGTAGAAGCGCAAAAAAGCTGAAATGCTGGATCGTGGGTACCAAAGGGCACCACACATAAGAGTGGAAAAAGCGAAGAAAAATGTTAATTCCAAACAATAAATTACGCGGCGACTGGTTGCAATTAAAAATAAGGCTACGTACAGACGTAGACGTACAGTTTACATTTAATGTTTATATTAGGTGGGAAGTAGAAAAGAGAGAAGAAAACTTGTATAATTTATATGCAAATGATGCGGAATAAACAGGCTAATGTATAACTTTCCGCAACATCGCCTCTCCTCTTCGTCTTAGCCTCAACTTACAACGCGTTGCTTTTTACCGAACGAGTCTTACGTACGAACGGCGGGTCAGACCTTTGAAAAAGTTTTCGCATTATTTTCGCGGCTACGAAATTTCAGACAAGTAATTTTTAAGACAGACGTATTTGTACACCATCAGTTACACAGCGGTAAGTACTAAATGCAAAACAAAGTTATACCTTTACCGTTATACCATGCTGGCTTGCTGGCTGTTGGCTGGTATACGCGTTTAGGATAATTTGTTATGATATAATAACGAGACTTGGTCTTGATACATCGGTCCGTACACTTTGCTAAGTAATTTATTATCACCACGGTAATTTATTGAGCGCGCGTACTGTACGTAGTATTTTCGAACTAAGTATCCCTGCTTCAACCACATCAGAGTCAAATTGATAACATTGCCAGAACGAATGAAAACTTGTCAGTAAGTGTGCACATCCTTATTGCTATAAATGCATAATAGATTGGGTAAAGATAATATTCAAGTTTGCAATTGTAATATTGAGTATTTCTCGTGATTTAAAATTCAATTTCGTCTAATTAATCCTATTGCATGATAAAAGATCAGAAAACAATTATGAAATAGAAGTGTTTAGTACCACCGCAAGATAAAATGATGTCCTGGGAAATGTAGGAACGACACTCATTGACATGTTTTCTTTCATTGTTGCAATGCTATCAATCTGTGATATTCTGATTCTGATATAGTTGAAGGGAAACTTAGTTTGAAGATACTACGTACAATACGCGCGCTCAATAAATTACCGTAGCGATAATGAATTACTCAGCAAAGTGTACGGACCGATGTATCAAGACCAAGTCTCCTTACTACATATATCATAAGTCATAACACATTATCCTAAACGCGTATACCAGCCAACAGCCAGCGAGCCAGCATGGTATAACGGTTAAGGCATAACTTTGTTTTGCATTTAGTACTTATCGCTATGTAACCAGTGTGACCAACTGAAAAAAATATCTTATTGCAACTCTACCAAAAAATGATGCTAAATTATTCCAGAAGCCAAAAAAATTATGCTAGAATCGTTATGCTAAATTTTTATCCAATATTTACCAGTCTATGTTCAATTTAAACATTTTGCAAGTAAGGGGCAAATTTTTACCGCCGATTTTAAAGACTTAAAATTATGCCAAATTATTCCAACTTTGAAAACCTTGAGTACTAAAAAATTATGCTGAAGAATGTTCCTTCATTTTTTGTGACATATCGATATCAACACATGCGAATACAGAATTAATTGATGACACGAGTAAAAATGAATGATTGTTTAAAAATATTTATTTTTATTCAGTCGAAAAGCGAAAAAGTATAAAATAAAAAACGTTTTATAAATTTAGTCTCAAGTAAAAAAATAAACAATAACAAAATCTATGACTCTACCGGGTGACTACTTGATTCGAACACCCCAAGCGCAAAAATCTTTCCCTAATAGAAATAAATTATATATTTGAATGATGTTAGCAAGAATAAATAGCATAAATAATATTAGTTAATGCTTAAAAGCGTTTATCAATGAAATTCAAAATTTTAATTTATACTTTCGTTGTCAGAAATGCATATGTGTTTTGAATTTTTTCACATTTTAGCTAATTTTTTCGCTTGGGTGCTGGAATCAAGTAGTCACCCGGTATGTAGACTAAAGATTAGAGATTAGAAAAACAAATTTGTTGATTAAAAATAAAATATGAAAGTAATTCTAAATCGGAAAGCTTAAAAACGAATAAAATTTTCTAAATCTAACTCGATATCTTCATTTTCATTAAATGCAGTCTCATATTCATTTTAGTAGATAGCCATAGTTCCAATTAGACAGCTTACTTCATTGGGAACAGCGGTTTCAAGGTTCTTTATTTCATAGCAGGGGCGCTGATTACAATTTGCAAATCAGTATTCACATATTTGAAAAAAAAAATGCTAAATTGTAGATATTTATGCTAAAATTTGGAACCAATTGTGCTAAAAATAATGCGAGGCTAAATCCAAAAATTTTGATGCTAAATCGACTTTAATATGCAAAATTTAGCATAATTATGCTAAATTGGTCACACTGTAAAATGTAACTAATGGTGTACAAATACATCTGTCTTGAAAATTATTTGTCTGAAATTTCGTAGCCAAGAAAATAATAGGAAAACTTTTTCAAACGTCTGACCAGCCTTTCGTACGTAAGAGTCGTTCGGTGAAAAGCAACGCGTTATAAATTGAGGCTAAGACGAAGACGAGAGGCAATATGGTTACAGATTATAGTGCATGTCTCGTGCCATCCACTAAACTGAAATCTCCTGATACGCTATTTGTTGCCATATTATTACTAATAATTATAGTGATAAATATTAAGAGTATATTTCACATACACGGTTCTTTTTTTAGTATAACTAAACTTCGCAGGCACTATGTATTATCTATATGGGAACCAAAATTGATAACGCTAAAAAAGTGACATTTTTGAGGGTAAAACTGTTCGCGATTTTTTATGAAAACTTTTGAAATTTGAAAATGAAGAGGATAAGACACTTCTCTTTAAATCGCTCAGAACGAAAAATTCAAATTACAATTTTATAAGGAAGTTATAAGCTGTGAAATACGGTTTTTTCAAAAGCCAATTTATTTTTGCGTTTTTCTCGACAAATAATCACTTAATCAGAAAAACCTTATGGGAAATTTTTCAAATTCTTATTATAGGTGTATATTTATGGTTTCGTATTCTATTAACAAGAGTGTGCCCTGTCGCGAAACTACAGTTTCACGTGAATCTTTGTTTTAGAAAGCTTTCTGTTTCGCCGATTGCATATTCGAGAGTGCCTTAATCCGACCAATCATATTTGTTGATTTACCTATTTATCTTACCTATTGTTAACATTTGGGGCCCTGTATTGAAGCATCCTTAAATATGCAATCTACAAAACAGAAAGCTTCCTTTTAGAGTCTATTCTAAGGATTTTTTGCAGATGCGCAAAGTACTGTAAAATCTCAAAATTCATATATGTACGGATGTACCGGTACCCTGGCCCCTCACCAAAATTTTTTGAAATTAATTTTTATATACTCTTTGATAACAATGACTGGCTCAGTCCTGTTCTAAATTTGGAGGATAGGTAGAGGGAATGGAACTTAAGAGCCCTATTGTTTCTGAAGTCAATCTCTTTACTGAATGACTGAAAGTTGAGCTCTCAGATGTTGAAGATTTTTTAGTTTTTTGCTAATGTTTCGTGAATGGAGCATTGTTAAAGTGATAATGAACAATGAATACTCATACATTTTCCATAAAAACTCATAGAAAAGGGAGCATCCAATATTAAACTTCTTAAATTTATCAAGGTTGGCAAGTTTAAGTTTACCTTTTTTTCTTACTTTTTAAACAAATTTTTACATTAAATTGAAAATTACTATTTTTTTTTTTTTTTTTTCATTTTTTAATTACTTTAAAAGCAGTTAAAAAAACTTCTCTCAGCCTATTGTTCAACATCCCTATTCCATTCCCAATTCCATATTCAGCGTTCCAGTTCGACAATGGCGCAAAACGAAACTGATGATAAAACGATTTTGTGCCTTCGTAATAACATGATATGGAAATGCCTCAACTTTCACTGCGCTTTTTTGCAGTCCAATTTTTGAATTTGAAAGTTT
This sequence comes from Phenacoccus solenopsis, assembly GCA_009761765.1. Taxonomy (NCBI): domain Eukaryota; kingdom Metazoa; phylum Arthropoda; class Insecta; order Hemiptera; family Pseudococcidae; genus Phenacoccus; species Phenacoccus solenopsis. The sequence goes on along the minus strand of VFXL01000306.1, from coordinate 76,107 downwards.
TTTTTAAAAAAACTCATAAGTTTTCAAACTTTTTAATAACAACGGCACCCTCTAGAAGCCATAAGCTTTCTATATTGATATCATTCAATGCGAAACGTCTCTTCTGTCAAATGCTAGAGGGAGACATCCGTCCTATTAATA
>VFXL01000306.1:0-71522 GCA_009761765.1 Phenacoccus solenopsis | reverse complement strand
TATTATTCCTGAATTCAAAAATCTCTCGCAGAAATTAGTATCATTTCTGATTTACGGATATTCTAACAAATACACACGCCAATCTCTCTTTATTTTTGAAAAAATTGAAAAATCATCAATTTTTTTTTTGACAGATAGTCCAGTCGAATTATGATTATAAGCAGGACTAATTGGAGAAAAAGTTTTTCCCTTAAAAGTGGTAATCAACGGTGTTCACAACAACCCTCAAATTTTCCGAAAAAATCGCATCGTTTGGTTCTCCCTCAAAACCAACCTTTTCTCCCTCAAAACTATTTTTTTGCCAATAACATGCATCCTAAGTTAGATATAGAAAATAAGTCGAGTTAAAAAATGACGCTGATCAGATTTCCAACAAAGAATATTATTACACTTTTTTGCCCAAGTTGATAGAATAGCGAGAAAGCGACCTTGAAACGCGCCACTTCCACCGCACATAGGGCCATATCGCTCATGTACCCCTACCACATTCTGAAGTCGATAACCCCTCCTTCTCCCCTCCAATAATATGTGTGAAGGTGAATTCGAGATATAGTATACTTTTCATCTCTAATAATCATACAAGAGCCAAGCCTCCCCCAACCTTCCATTCACAAATTAGGAAGGCTGTAACAGCTATCGCTTTCAAGTTGAAAACTCAGCTAAAAAACAGAGATAAATTTTTTCGCATTATACTTAAAATAGCTTAAAAGTCCCTGAATATTGAAAAAATAGGTAAATAATTATTTCTCATAAGTTTAAAAAAGACGATATTGCCCTTAGACACAAAAATTTTTCAAATTTTCGAAAACTAATTTTTTTGTATATATTTTGAAGCGTCATAAAATTTTTAAACTTTGACGCAATTACGCAGGGTATAAATATTAACTTGGAGAGCAGAAATTTTTTGAGCATACTTTTGGGTTCGCAACTATGAACCGCTATACCAGATCGATTTTCGAAAAATTGTGTAATGATATTTTTCGTTGGAAATATGATCAGCTTCATTTTTCAATTTTACTTTTTTTCTGTACCTAGATTAGGACGCCTGTTATTCGCGAAAAACTAGTTTTGAGGGCAAAAATAAAGTTTTTTGGGGAAAAGCAACGGGGCAATTTTTGCGAAAAAATAGGCAGGGACACTATAGACTACCACATTCACAAATAAACTTTGGCCCCAAATTACTCGCGGTTAACTATAATTCGACTGGACTATAAATCAAAATAAAAACTGAAATCACACGCGAACCTTCCACGATGAAATGTACGACGTACTCCAACGATAGAATGCATTAAAGATGGGAATTCACATACGCTCGAATGCGATGACCTAAGCACATCTAATTTGGTCACCATCGGCGTATTGGTCGCAGACTCGGCGAAAAACAATTTATTAAGTGGCGCGTGTAATCGTCCGATCAAAACATCGATATTGGCGAGCAAAACAAGATCGTCGCACACTCCTCGTTTTATTGATCGCACGGTATTTTCGGCTAACAATACGAACACCGTGTACTCGAGCAATAAAATCGGTTCCGGTTGACGATAAATATCGTATCCGTTACCTTAATACGTTTCGAATAAACGCGAATCGTAATTATTATCTGCGACCATGCTAGTACGCGAGAGCGAGATGCGCATGCAGTTATGATTTATTTAATAGACATTTATGGCTATTCGCGTTAGGTGGCGTCGATACGCGTTAATCGAGGCTGGTTAGCTTTACGCGAGGGGTAGGCTCGAATTTACATGACACGTCGAAAGAATCCGTCGTCGGAATGAATTAATTCGGCGTCCTACGGACGACCCGCGAACGTGGCGCGAAAAAACGAAAACCAATATAAGCTAATGATCATTGTTCAATGGTTGCGCGATAAAAAGCTATTTAAAGGATATTTCTGACGTATTACAGTCGAAACGTACGGACCGTCGGCGACCTTATGTCCCAACGGGCATCGGGGGTAATCGAATTTACCGGACTAAGCTGCCTAATGAAGTCAACTTTTATGGTTGGTCGCTCAACGTTCTTATCTTGTTGTCACAGTGGCGATATGCCGTTTGGAAAAAAAGGGGTCTTAGACTGGGTCGCCTCGCACCCTTTCTTACCGCAGGGATAGGGCATACACCTTGTAATTTTTTCACTCTCGTTCACCGCTCGAATCCGCGAATAGCTCGCGACACCTTTACAAATCTCCACTCATTTGTATCCGTCCGGTGGCCGCGAGCTTGCAATATATATACGTCGGAGGGCCTCGTTGGCAGCTTTTAAAATGTCGCCTGGTCGCCTTCTCGTGTCTCCTGTCTTACGTAAAGACAGAGTGAATACGGTCGTAGATTTATAAATCGACTCGTCTGTCGTGTGGGAATTTTGATAGGGAATTAAAATCATTTTGTCCCACACAGCGTGTTTCGCCGTAGGGGTCATTTGATTTTTCGACGCGCATTCTCGCCCACCGAGTAAAAAGCGTAATTTATTTTTTCGCCGTGCCCTTTTCCGGACATCGTACCTCGATACGATGGTATTCGCCAAAAAATCCCTTCGTATGCGAGTAATTTATAAAGGTCGCCCAGCAGACGCAGACGACAGTGCAGGTGAAAATATACGCCGGTCTGCGAGCATCATCTACGAACATCGAATACGAGAGAAGTTCTAAGCCCTATTGTTTTCGTTATAGGTACACTAAGTAAGGTATTCCATTAGCCGTAACCGTGTCGTTGGAGCGTGAATATTTTGTTGACATTTTTTTTTTCCACTGCAAGTTAGCTTCGTAAAAGGAGCTTATACGGCGTTCCCAGAAGTGAAGTGCGAAACGTATTGTAGCGTAGGTGCTCTTCTATTTTCCTTCGTTCCCGGCAAACATTTTATTGTATTAGCCTGCCTATTAGGTTTAATGCGTTCGATTTTTTACTTTCATTAGCTGCTCATCACATTCGATGGATATGGGTGAAGGAAAAAAAAGGCAAAAACAAGGTGAAATCCGCACCTTGCGAATGCAATATTGCATTAGGAGCCTCTAAGGCTCTCGGCAGAGGTTTTTTAAAACAACCCATGTTTGAGCTAGCGAGAGCACCGCTCCTTAAAAAGTTCATTTTTTTGCTTGATGACAGAGTGGTTTGTCAAAACAAATTCTTTTAAAAAAAAGGTCATTTAAACCCTCCTTTGGAAATATCTGAACAACAGTCTGTAATTTTTCAACCGAGTTTTTAATAAAAATCACAACTATTACAGCCTACGCGATTAAAAAAGGGGGTCGTGGTCAAATACGAAAGAGGTACCTTTTGTTTTTTTGACACACTTCAAAATGGCGGATTAAGTAAAATTTTGACGAGGGCTGCAGGAAGGGCAAATAATTAAAATTTTTTGTTTTTGATCCCATATAAAAAAGTGAATGACGGACACAGAAATACCCAAATTTCAGCTTCTCAAGTGCATTTAGAGGAGAGTTGGAGCAAAAAAACAGCTTTCTGAAGAAATTTTGGAGTGATGAAATTTCTTAAAATTTTCAAACATCTTCACCTAATCAATCTAGAAAGTCCAAACTTCGCATGCCAAGTTACTTGATGACCAGGATACGACCTCTTGAATTTGGATCAAAATTGATGCAAAATGGCAGATTACCAAAACTTGAGTAAAGCCTGAGGAGCCTAAAATTATTAAAAATGCAATTTATTCGGACTCATATGATTATTGAAAATAAGAGATATACTATATTTTAAATACACCTTCACAAGTGATATCGGATGGGAGAAGGAGGGCATATCGACCTCAAGACAGGGTAGAAGTACATGAAAGTTCGAATTTTTTTTTTATGTGGTATCATATGATAAAATAAATCCAAATGACCAACTTGTTCTGACTTCAGGCAACCAAGTTAATTTGAAGGGGAGTTGGAGAAAAAACAGTTTTTGGAGAGGAAATTGTTACATGAAATTTTATGAATTTTCCATACTTCCTCAGCAAATCGACCAATAAAGGTCAAACTTCGTATGTGGGGTTAGTTGACGACCAGAATATGAGTTCTTAGATTTGGGTCAAAATGGATTCGAAATGGTGGAATGTAAAAATTTGTAATTTGAGGAGCCTCAAGTAATTAAAATTTGAAAAATATGTGTTCATATGATTATTGCATTACAAGAAATACTATGCGTTTGTTCATTATTAAACTTCTCAAGTGGTTTTGGGAGGAGAGGACAGGGGTTTTCAGACTTGGTATTGGATGTGGCCTGCAGACACGAAGAGGTTAGCAACGTTATTGACAAACCTGAACAATCCTGTATTTAAAACTCAGCTCTAATAATGCGGCATAGCTGCTTACGTTTTGTTTCTTTTTTTTTTGAAATTCTTTTAACATAATTATAAAATTAACTCTGACCAAATTCCTTGAATTTTTAGCCATTCCCTAAAATCAATATTGCCATTTTATAACATAAAATTTTAAACACTATTCTTTATAAGATTTTTCAGCAGAATATTAAATTTATCAATTCATGATTTATATTTCATTCAATAGTTTTTCTTCAAGTTCGGACTTTAGCTATCTACGAGCAAAAAATTTTTATATGGCTGTCACCTGGCCCTGGATTCTCGGATTGATCCCTCGGTAGATGAGAAATTTATAGGAAAATTAAACATTTTTTCAAACGTTACACATCAGAGGATATGAGTAAGAAAATAGGTTATCAACTTCATAATTTGTTCGTCAAGAAGGTACCATATTAAGTTGCTCTACATTATATATTTATGTTCGGTATTTTGTTGACAACAAATAATTAAAAAAAATAAATAAATAAATAAATGGCTGCTCGATGAAAATCAAAACTACAAAGAACCCAAATAAGGAAAAAGCACCTTACGGTTTACATGGATTCACTTACTCGTATCTTTCTATGCACTTTTTAAGTCTTACCATTCGCAGTCGCTGTACACTAGAATAAGAAGTGTTCATACGTCATGAATCAGAGTAGGTACAGCGACCGTGAATGGGAAGAATCAGAGAAAGGTGGGTAAATAAATCCATGTAAGATGATTTTCCTTTATTTGGGTTCTATTTAGTTCCAATTTTCATAACGTAGCCATTTTTTTTTTTTTTATCAACAAAATACCGAACACAGATATATAATGTAGAGCAACTTGTTATGGTACCTTCCCCTTCCCCTCCAGCCTTTTTAAGATTTGAGTGATTCCCTTTTCAGGTATATCGAGAAAGCAAAAAAGTACCTTTTTCGCATTTCCAAGAAGAGTTTCTCACCGAATTCTGAGTGATTTTCATTCGTATATCTATCGAAGATGTGCGTGCGTGGGGAAAAATATATACATATGTATACCAAAAAGTTGAACATTGGCCAGATGATTACAAATCGTCTGAAACGCAAATATTTAATGACCTCACCCTCCGCGACTTCCCCTTCCAAAATCAGGTAGTCTGTAATAGCTGTACTTCTCATGTGTAAAACTCGGCTAAAAACTGAAATTTGAACTTCTCCATCCAAAAACACTACCAATAATAGAAAATTCCAAACACTTCAGCAAGTCACGAACCTCCACCATCATTCTCCCGATCCCAACACGAATACAGATGTCGTAAGACCATAACCGACTACACCAACTAGGCGAGCTCATCCGCGGACGAGGTTGGGAAAAAGATTATGTCTTTTAAATAAACACACGCTGGGTTACCGTATAAAGACTTTCCAGAGGGTTAACGTAGTAGCAACATATCCGCAGGGTGCCAATTTGTGGTTGTTATATTCGCAACCGCACCAGCGTCAACCTAATTTTATACGTTTAACTTATGAAATCGAGAAGCACCCCGGTAAACGGCACCATTCGGCGCTCGCTATTTCACGAATGGCGCGTGAAATTGGTATATCTAGTAAGTTTTATATTGTACTTTTATACACTCTTTTATCTAAACGCCCGACGGCATTTTACGCCGAAACTTCCACCTAATATGCAATACGAACTCATACGACGTGCTACCAAGCCAACAAAAATTTTAACCTTCTCCGCATAAACTTGACCGCACGTATTCTTCGCACGTTCGCGTCGTAAGGATAAATCAAATTTTTAAAGCGTAAAAAAAATTTCACCCGGCTGAAAAAAAAAATAAATCTGAAAAGCGATTATATCTCGACGATAAAGTGGCTTCGCTTGGGCAGCGGAGAACGTATCCTTTTTAATACCCGAAGCTTAAGAAACGAAATGTGGATACGTTCGGCGAGATGTGCTTCCAATGTAGAGCTTTTTTCCCCCAAATTTGAAACAGATAAAGTGCGCTCAAGGGTAAAATGAAATGAATTCGGTAAGACGTGGGTCACCATGGTAACCAACTCTCGATTCGTTCGGGCCAGACGAAGATGGAAAAAAATTCTACCACGATCGGATACACCGATAAAGTACGAAACGATGAATAAATACGTCTACAGGTTGCCCGATAAAAAAAACTGCTTCAGAGGTATCGTGACGATTTCAATTAGCGTATGAGTAGTTCAACGGCGACAACGAGTACGTTCGTGCAATTACGAAATAGAAAATGGAAAACTGCCAGTACATCGGATGTGAGGAGATTTTAAAATGTTCATATGGAAAGGTTGCAACGCATACTTGAAATAAGACAAATTCCGATCACTCTTTTTACAAAGGCAACACTGATCCCTTATTTGTAATCATCTTTTCATAGTATTTTTAAATTAATTAAAACTTGAATACTTTAAATCACAAATCATTTCATCATAATGAATACGATTAACGTCAAAAAGCGCGGCAAATTTTTCAAATCGACAGTATTGCACGCTGATAAGAAAACTGCAACTGCGCATACGTCATCTCAACTACTTGATGTTATTGTTGGATTTAGTTTCTACCATTTACATTAGTAGTCCATAGTATGAAGACCATAGCCCTCTTCTTGCATACAATCACATATCAATGAAACAACTACACTAGTACTTCGATCATATCACTTAAGACATGCTGATTTAGCAAAGCTACAGAAATGACCCCCCCTCCCCACCCCATACAAACAGTAGCCAACAAAAATCGATACTGCGCATGCGCGAGTAGTTGACCCTAGAAAGAGACGTGGAGAGTACTGATGAGATATGTTCATTTCAAAGAACATCATCTTCAAGATCTGTTTAACTGAGCGAAGTAAGCTGAGTGCTTACTGTTCTCCCTCTCTTATCAATGCATTGCTCATGCGCAGTGGCATTCTTTGTCTGGCGATACTTCGACAAGTTGATGTAATTGTTGATTCACAATTTACATTACAAAAGGTCATCGGTGCAGTAGCGGTAGAAGTTTTGTGCGCATGCGCGATCTAGTAGGTTAAAAGCCTTATAATTCAACGGAGCATGTGATTGTGTTTTAAACTTATTATTTGTTAAATTTCAAAATCTGCCTCCAAGGCTGCTGCGATATCTGAAAATAATATTGAGAAACAATGAAGGACATTCCACATTCGTTTTCACAAACAAAAAGGAAAAAAATCCAGTTGCTCAACGTGAGCCTTCAAGCTTGAAAACAGCCAATTTCAAAAAAGGGCTTGAACATACAGGTGAATACATAGGAACATTCGCGTTAGATTCGACCATCATTACTCGAATTCAATAGAGTGGAATATGGATGCTGAGTGAAAAATACTTTTTTTTATCTTTAATTTGGCTGTTTCCTGTCTTGATTTTTACTTTCCTCATACAAAATGTAAATTTAATTGCTTTCTTTTTTTGATTTTATTTCTTAGTAACTTCAAGTTACCTATTACAGTAGGGAGGTATTTATTTATTCTTTTTATGTAAATTTGAATGCTCTTTTTCTCAAATAAAATGCGCATTTCTTTTTTTTTTAGGAATAATGATTTATTCTACAACAGTTCATAAAATAGTATATTTGAAGGGGAAAGTGCAAAAATAGGCATAGGAAAATACGCATAGAGAGCAAGAAATTTAAATAATGAAAAAATTAAATGCATACACAAAACTCTAAAAATTAAACTGAGAAATGAAAAAAAAAAAAAAATTATATGTACATTTATGCTAAAATAGTCTAAATATACGATAGAAATATAACGAAGCCACAAAGGAATGAAAGAAAAACCAATATGCAACTGAATGATTTCTACGATCAAATATAATGACTCACAAGTCTATGCACATGCGCATAAAACCTCCACCACTACTGTGCCAATGGCTTCGTTACACAACACTGATCCTTCGACTATGTAACTAAGATTGACTGACCTACGTAATGTAAATTGTACAGCAAAAATAACACCAACATGTCGAAGTATGAACAAACGAAAAACACAACTGCGCACGAGCAATGTGTGGTTAAGAGAGAGGAAATGGCGAGGACTCGTCAGTCTTCGCTCATTTCAAACGAACTTGAAAATAATGTTGTTTGAAATGAACTTGAACTTTTGACTATACACCCCTGGACCGCTCGAACTCATTGTTTAAAATAGCACAAATTTCTGTCGATATCAAGTGAACGCTCTCAGACCAAAATGCGTCTGCGCATGCGCGAGTTCAAAGTTATCAATATTATTTTCGAATTTCGAGCATAACAATTCAACTGGTATCAGCTGTTCTTGTTCTTATCTTTAACTTGCGCATGCGCAGACGCATTTTGATTTGAGAGTGTTCACTTGATATCGACGGAATTTTTTTTTACAGTTTGAGCGGTCCAGGGGTATATAGTTAAAGAGTTGAACGTACCTTCATCAATACTTCACGTCTTTCTCGTGTTTCAACTAGTCGCGCATGCGCAGTACCGATTTTTGTTGACTACCGCTTCGGTGTCGCAGGGCCATTTTCATAGCATTTGTAAATCAGCCCATCCTTAGTTACATGGTCGAAGTACTTTTGTTGGTACTTCAGAGCTGAATTATGTAGTGAAGTTGTTTCATTGATATGTTGTAGGACAGAAGGGAGGGCTATGGTGTATTTGCGCATGCGTACACCTATATAGATGGCAAGATGAGGATTTATTTTGACAAACTTTTGAAAATCAAAGGTTTAGGCTCGCAGATAATACTCTTAACCTGCTTACTCCTACGTCCTGCATATAGTACGGAGATAAAGAGACTTTTATTATGAATGTATGCTTATTCTTTACGCGTTACATAGAGTTTCTTAAGTATTCCGGAAATTTTTCTTTACCAATTTCCAAATCCTCTCGAACACATGAAATCAGGGGCAATCTGCTCCTTGCCCGCTCTCTCATCGTTCCTGCTTAGTCCTTCACATGCTACTGAGCAAGAATGCGATCATCAATTTCGATAACGTCTTTCCTCATACTGATATTACGTACACTCAATTACATATTAAATGGTTTGTCATAAATCTCAAAATATGCATAGGTTTTGAAATCCTGAAATTTTATGCTGACAAAAAAAAAAAAAGATTTAAAAAATGATGTATACTTGAATAAATAAATAATTGAATAATGATAAAAAAAAAAGTGAAAATTTCATTTAGAAAAATAAATAAATAAAGTAAAAAATCTAATAATTAATTCATGAATGGGCGAAAAAAATTAGAAAAATTAAAAAAAATACATACATGAATTTTATTTTTACAAACATTGAGAAAAAATTAAATAATAATAATAGAACCTGTAAAATAAAATTTTCAATAATGTTCTCAGCTATTTCGTCATGAACGATTATCGAGTTCGGACTCCTTTCATTTGGAAAGCAAGTCCATTGGTACTCGATGTATCCTCAAATGTACAATCCAATTGCTCAGTCAAATTTACGGAGCACCCGCTAGAACGGGAAAATTCCTCTAAAAAAAAGTACGCGAAAGAAGACAGATAGAAGGGCGGGAGTGTAAAAAAAAGCGACGATAATAAAGAACGCCGGAGAGAGATTTTCAAAAGGGTTTTTCTTGTTTTATTTGCGCCCCCTTTTTTTCCAACCAACCCATCAGAATGCCCTGTTTTTTCCACCGTACTACACTCCGAAGCAAGAAAGACAGCGTACCGAAAAAAAAAAAAAAACGTAAAACCATACATCAAAAGTTTTTAGTCAAATTTATTACCCAGAGATAGGGCTGCATAAAAATCGTGATTACAGCGCCATCGCCGCGCCCGTTTCCTCCTTCTATATTGTTTTGATACGGTATTTGAAAAATAAAGAATGGCTTTTTTTTGCGGTCTCGGTTTTTGTGTTCCGCAACAATTTTTTTTCTCTTCCTCTCGCGCAGCGTTATTTTTCTGATAAGCTAGATTTATATTTCGCGAACTAGCGCGCCCGACTCCGCTTCGCGATCGCATATACCCTTATTCGAGGATTTGTTATCAGATACGGAATTTATTTCGTTTTAATGCGAAATTTTTCCCGCTAATAATTGGATTTTATGAACTACCTCTTCCCTCCTCCCCCACAAACGAGTAACGGTATTCGCCGATTTTCTCGCCCGCGAACATCTTGCCCGAATGATTTCGTCGGAGTGGCGGCGTAGTTTCGTTGAGTGATGTGTAACCGAGTACAAAAGCGTACTTAAATTAAATTCCATTGTTGTAGGATTTAATGTTAACTTTTTTTCCAACTCCCACTCTTCGCTTATCTATACGTCGCCGTCAACCGATACTCTTTCTCTCAGTTCCTACGTACGCTATGAACAAAAACAAAAAAGAAGCTCGCTAATTAGATTTTACACCGTCAGCGAATTGAAAAGTTTACCGAATAGAGTTATTATAATGCGCGATGTTCATTCGTTAAGAAATTTTATCAATTTTATTATTAAAACTTCGACATAGTTTGTTTTTTTTTTTTTTTTCATTTTACGCCTGTAGTCGACTTTTTGAATTGTTTAAAATAAAATTAATTTCTCTTTAGTCCCTTTTTCGACTAACATTTCGCGAGTTCGAGACATTTTATCGAATCTAAGCAACGATGCGAAAGTAGGGTGCGCCACCGACATGTAATTTAGGTATTGAACAGTCCGAGTTCCAAATTCCATGTGAGATGCTGCGATCACTCATCGAACGTGATAGATAAAGTTTTTTCGACTTCCTCTCAGATAACACGTACGACCTTACGATACGACGATAATTATCATTTCTATATAATCATCACTTTTTACAATAAACACTCGATTCATTATCTCAACGATTAGTGTCAGGATGTTGATAAATATGCTTTTGGAAACACGAAAACGTCTATTTATGAAAATCGTAGTAAAGTAAACGATAAAAAAGTGCGAAGAGGATTGTAAATATAGTTTTCAAGCATTGATACAATATTCTGTTCGATAATTTATCCAAAACAAAGCAAAGTCGAAGAATAATTTTTTTAAATTTGCGATATTGATTTATAGCCATTTGGTAATTTGAAAGTGATTTTTGGATAGTGTAATGCAATATTTGCAAGGTGAAAAAATAGGACATTTCGAAGAGCATAACAGAATCTTTTTTTTTTTCAAGAATCAAAGCAAGTACATGCGTGTGGGAAAAATAGGAAGTACGGTGATCCTATTCATCACACCTCCCTTCTGAGCAGGTGACGGGAAGAGTTGCGTTTTTTTTTTTTCTCAAAATTGTTCAGTATTTGAAAATGTAAGAAATTACAGGAGCATTGGTCCGGTTAAGCCGACCCATTATTTGAAGTCTTCAATTGATGTGCCTCCAGCTACTCCATGGAGGCGAAATGTTATTTCATGATCAAAAAATATTATTCAACGACAGGATAAAGAAAAAATTTATGCAAGCTTCCTACTTATAATTTTACGATTTTTCAACATAAAAATCAAGAGTCAAGAGTATATAGCACATTAACGGTTCTCTTTTTAGTATAACCAAACTTTGCAGGCACTGTTTGTAAATCTTATGCGAGGCAAAATTTGAAGCACTAAAATAACGACATTTTTGTATTTCTTATTGAAAAATAACCAAGTATTCGACAAGATTTATTGAAATTTGAAAAAATGCAAGTTGAAACCTTTTTATTGATTTATACACAAGATAATTATAATTCTACTGTTCATAACGAAGTTATGGGAAGTGAAACATCGACTACTCATCAGTCAAATTTTATTTAAGGTGTTTTCTGGAAATATTTATTCAAACGAGAACATCTTGTGCGCGATTTTTAGCTGAATTTTTAATAAGAACGATAGCTATTACAGCCCAACTGATTAGAAAAGGGAGTTCGGCGAAGGGTGTGGTCTTCAAATCTTTGCGTTTCAGATCATTTGTAATCATCTACTAAATGTCTAACTTGTTGGTACACATACATATCTTTCCTCAACACGTAGCACCAGCGAGTATTCATAAAAATCGCTCAAAATTTGGTAAGAAACTCTTCTTGGAAATGCAAAAATAAGGTACATTTTGTTCTTTCAATACACCACAAAATGGGGAAACACTCAAATTTTAAGGGGGGTAGGAGAAGGGGCAAATGGCACAAATTTCTCGTTGTTGATCACATATGAAAGTGTGAGTCACGGATACTAACATATCCTAATTTCAGCTTTCCAAGTGCATTTGGAGGGAAGTTAGAGCAAAAAACAGCTTTTTGAGAACGTTTCAAGATACGAAAATTTTCGAATTTCTCCTATACCTTCGCCAAATCAATACATATATTGGGTTAATTGGTGACTAGAATATGACCTCTCAAATTTGGATGAAAATGGATCCAAAATGGCGGATTATCAAAATTCGAGTAGACCTTGAGGAGCTTCAAATTGGTAAAAATGTAATTAATATGAACGCATAAGATTATTGGAGATAAGAAGTAATAATATATTCCAAATACACCTTCACAAGTAATATTGGAGGGGAGAAGGAGGAGTTATCGACCTACAAATGTAGTAGGAATACATTAAATAGCCTACAGCCCATCTCGAAAAAGTGCTTTAGAAACCGGATTTGGCGGGATTTTTTGAGGACCAAAAAATTCAGCTGGCGATAGGTAGATATAGGTTGGGCATTAGGAAATATGATAATTTTAGCGATGGTCACGGTCACAATGGGGGGCTGGGATCTAAAAACCCTCTTTTTTTGACCGGCAAGGAGACCAAAAAAACTCAACGGCGTTAGAAAGGGGGGTGTCCACTGAACATAAATATGAGTTCAAATCTACTGGCTCCGGTCACAACTGCATTTTATTGCAGTTTTTATGCAGTTTTTATGCAACTTTCGCCATTTTTCACACTTAAATTGCTCTATGAGTATAATTATGCCCGGAGACCGAAAAAATCGCTCACACATTGGTAAAGGAACGCATTTCGAATCTACCGAACCCTCGTTCTTAAAAATTTGTGGTCACAATACCTAGTAATTGCATACTGAAGTTGCGCATATATGTAAAATTGTAAATTCAGCTAAGAATGCATTTCTTCAACTTTTTCAAAAAGTAACCTTGCGACCTTTCAAAATGGGTTAAAATTTCGCGTAGAATTCAAAAATCATAAGGAAAACCATTTTTGACCTTATCTGAGAAAATTTAGGGCGAAAATACAATTTTGGGACACATTAATTAGAATACTAATAATAGTACAGGTAGGGTTTTGTTTGCCAAGTTGGCTATCAAGCTGAAATTTGGTATATACATCTGGTATAGCATACTTAACAAAGTACTAAAAGTTCATGCGAATCTGGTGTGTGCGACCCCTGATATGATGGATTTTAACCCCCCAAAATAAGTTTTTCGCTTATAATTTCTTACCTTTTGGTTTAATCGCAAAAATAGCTTAGTAAATTTTATTCTACATTCAATTCTCTACGAAATGATCTATAGAACATATTTCTATGATGAATAGTGGGAGAGTAGTGGCTTCCTGAAGAACGGTGGTGTGGTGGAATACTTCAGATACCAGTCATTTTTTCAATTGAAGACGCAATATATTATGTATGTGTCATAATATTTAAGTAAGTGCCGAGAAAATATTTTTCCATGATTTTTGGCTGTATGAGTTCTTAAAAGACAATGATACTCGTATGATAAAGCTAGCGAAATAAAAGCCTCCTTTTTAACAAAATGGATTTCAAAAATATATTCATTTCGAGGAAAAACATAAAAAAAATTATTCACAATCGGGCCCAAGTGCCTGACCTGCCCTGATTTTAACTTCCTAAGTAAATTTGAAGGGGACTTAAGAGCAAAAACAATTATTGGGGAGGAAATTGCTACAGGAAATTTCATACACATTCCATGTTTCCTTATTCCTCACCGAATCCACGAAGAAAAGCCAAACTCTGTCAGTAGGATTAGTTGATGACCAGAATATGACCTCTTAAATTTGGATCAGAATGGATCCTAAATGGTGTATCGTAAAAATTTGAATAGCCTCAATCAGTTATAATTTGAAAAAAATGTGTTCATATGATTACTGCATGACAAGAAATACTACATTTGTTATAAATTTAACTTCTTCAGTGGCTTTGGAAGAGGTATAGGATGTGGCCTATACAAGAAGGGCTAGCAACGTTATTTACAAATCAGAACAAGTCCCGATAAAAAACTCACCTTCAGTAATGCGGCAAGGCTGCATACAGTGTTTCAAAATATTGATGGAGAGCGTTCATCTCAAATTTCAAAGAAAATTGTTCGTTATATTTCGAGATTCAGGTTACAGCCAAAAATGGGCTTTTGGCAGGTCAACACGTATGCAATCTTGTATGTATAATATGCCCTTAACTCTCTTCCTATTTCATTCACAAATAATTAATTAAATACCAAATTATGGTTACGAATTAAGGGATCTAGTAATAAACTTTCGAACAAAATTTGCTGGCTTAAAACTGGGGTATTTCGAGTCCCAGTGCTTCCTAGGTTGATATCGAAATGAATGAACATCAATTGAAGAAAACATTCTTAAATACATAATTAAAATAATATAAACATATTCTCGCCGTGTCTCCTCTTACCAACAAAAAATTGGAAAAATTAATAAATTGAAATTAAAATGGAAAAAAATCAAGAGTCTTCAAAAATGACAAGAACTGCCCAACCAACGATCCATTCCGTCATAAATTCGCGAAAGACTCACTCGAGTACCAGAATATTAGATACCCCAGATTCGCATTCGGCTATAGTCACCGTTCCGCAACCACATACCAGTCCATTCATCCAGTTCATCGGCATTCCCGCCATTCGAAAAAACCACCGTTAACGAGCCATCTCCGACGAATATGAATAGAAGACACGACGAAGAGAAAAAAAATTCAATAATCCACGTTTCGTCCCTGCTGCACGATCTAAGCCGTTCCTCGAACCGATGAATAATTCCTCAGCATCCAATTCGCATTCGCCGACGTATAACGAGCGCGTAATAAAAAAAAAAAGAAACAAATACCACGCGCAATGTGTATCAATTTGAAACAGTGTAACGCACGGCGCATCGCCGCCAATAATTCATCGACGTAGCTAAAGCATTTGAAAAATTAAAGGCATGTCCGCGAACAATTTCAGTTGTACACGTAGGTTAACCGCGTATAGTAGTGGATACTAGAATGGGTAATTCAGGCGAACGAGGCCGGGCGGCGAAGAGGTACACACATTTCTTCTATACAATGCGTCGCGCTATCAAGATGATAGGCGTGATAAGCTCGTGTTTTGTTTTTTAAATCGAGACGCGAACATTTGCGTTCTCGCCTTCGGGTACACTCTGCGTGGAGGTTTTGCCCGGCGTACAGGCGATCGAGGGTTGCTCAGTCCGAGCGTCCGAAAAATAGCGATTCGGCGTCCGAAGCCACCGTCGAAGCTGGTGCGTGTGTGATTTAGTTCGAAGGTACATATAAACGAGCGCCTGTACATGGAAGGCCTGCAGTCAGTAGCTCGATTCCCATTGTATTCAAATAAACATCGTCCCACCGGCTCGGTATTATCGTGCCATCGCAATCGAAACGTAATTAGTCCTCATCACAGCGACGTGATTCCGATCCGCCTCACCCCATCGTGGAATTTTTCCAATACGAAGGTAAATTGGCATAAATTTTCGCTCCTCTCGCCTCGTCGTGAAAGGATTGAAAGACGATTCGAGCGAAAGAGGAGAAAAAAAAATTCTACGATGAAACGGATCGTGTTTCACGAACGCGTCGAGGACGAACGAGGCAACGTTTTACGCTGTTTCTACTCGAAGAGCTCTTGACAACTGTATATTGACAAAGACAGATTAGCCGTACTCAATAAGCCACAACATTCCTAGACTGTAACATGTCACTTTTTTTTCTCTCTCTCTTCTTCGCTACACACGGACATCGTACACGCCTTAAAAATTCATTTACCAAAAACGGCTCTCTTCGGCTGGCCGAACAATGGTGGCGAAAGTTACGGGTTAAAACGTCTCGAATCTTCAATATCGACGGATTTAGGATGAATTTTGACAACCGTGGGCGCCACCTTTGTACGTCGCTGACACGCCACATCTATTTTTCTACTTATAAATTACACGGAATCGTAATAACTGCCGTAATGATTTATACGCGAGTAGCCAACTCGTCGGCGATTTTTATACAGTATTGATATTATTCAGATACGTAAGGAATGTCGTCTTCCCTATCGATTTCAACTTCGGTGAGAAGGGGGTCCATTCGCCATATCGTGAGGTAAATTAGCCGGACGATAATTTGTCGTCGATTTTTCCGACGCTCACGTTGCGTGTTGGGTGGACGCGGATTATTCGATAGGCTCGGTAAACAATGCAACCAGCGCCTTAATTACAACCCAACCGCCTAACCGTTTCTAACGCCAAATTACTCGACCGTTTACACGTTATTAAGTAACCGTCGTGGTTTGTGTTTACTTTCGGTACTAGCGTGCTGCTCGGCGTAAGGACATTCAGAAACTGGGCCATTTTTTCGTATCACATGTAAAATCGTTTTGCTAATAAAACGAATCTCAGTAAGAAGTTTGCAGTTTTGATGAGAAACTAATCGATTATAGCGTTGCTACCAGACAAGGGAAAGGCCCGAGGCAGGGCCGGATTTAGGGCAGGGCCCAAGGGGCATGGGCACCGGGCCCTCACAAATTTGGGGCCCCCACAATCAAAAAATCATAAAAGTATCCCTTAAAATGACAGGTAAAAAAGTTTATAACCAAGAGGTACGTTACAATGATTTTCCTTCTCTTCATAAACCGGAAACCCCTATACAGAAAATAATAGGCAACATCTTTTATTCATTAAAAACGACCAATTGCTGGCCACCAAACATACAAGTCGAGTTTATATTTATAATTTTTGTACTGTTCGCGTAAAGTTTCCATATTGTAATTTGTTTCATTATTTTGAAAATAAAATAAATATCATAATCATGATTTTCAGCTTTTTGGATAAATTCGTAAGAAATAATCATCGATTTGAAAAATAATCAAATTTTTAGGTCTGTATATCATAGAGTAGGGTGGCTTCCAACCCACTGCAAAAAATGTTCAAATAAGGCCCCCCACATTTACTGGGCCCCGGGGTCCACGAAACCTAAATCCGGCCCTGGCCCGAGGTATGACACTTTGATTTCAACCGTCATTGAAAGTACATGCCTAGGGTAAATCATAGCGAACCGAATGTAACGGGGGACGGTTTCCAAGTATCCGAACCATAAGACCGAGTTATCTTTGGCAATAGTAGTGAAGTCAAGCTCTACGGTTCCAAGTTGCTCTACAATTTAGCACATTCCGAATTATTGTTGTTAAATGTATTTGATAATCTTAATCTTAATTCTGTTCTTATTTTTAACATAGGTATGTAAAAATTTAATCTCAAATTTCTAATTTGCTTTTGTGGCTGTTGGCCGCTTGCCTCTTAGTAGGCCACGCCACACATTTACAACGCTTTGCAATGTATATTCTTCAATAAATTTAAATATAGTAAAAAAAAGGTTATTTTATATACAAAATTTCAGCTTCTTTTAATTTTTTTTTGGGCTGGGGGAGCTATAAATTTCTCAAATTTTCAAATATGTTATTCTTGTCATTTTTTGCTATAGGAGCTATAACTTTGGAAATGGTTTAATAGCTTCATTAACAACGATTTACGGATTTATGGCCAAAATCTGAATATAACACCTCGAATATATCTTTTTTTTTTGTGGTGGGGAAGCTATGAATTTTTCAAATTTTCAAATATATCATCTTGTCATTTTTTTTGCTATAGGAGCTATAACTTTGGAAATGGTCTAATATACTTCATTACAACGATTTATGGCTTTATGGCCGAAATCAGAATACCACACCTCGAATATATTCTTTTTATGGGAGGGGGGAGGGTCGTCACTTATATACAAGTACCACCATAATCGAGCAACATCGTCATAAATCGTTATTAATAAAATATATTAGAAGTTTTGAAAAGTAGATCTACTTTTTTAAAAATTGAACACGATTTATCGTGGTATTTGTATATAAGTAACCCTCCTCCCCCCACAAAAAAAAATTAGATACGAAGAGCGAAACTCGGATTTCGTAGAATTTTTTTGTTCAGTGATTTACAAAATATATAGTGATGATAGGTATTAATGTGGTTTTCGATATTTCAAGATGTAGAATTTTTATGAATACTAAATATAAAGTTATTCATTTTCGTACCGAAATAAATCTCCAGAACTTTCAAAGGTTTCCCTACTTGAATAACACATAAATGCATACCTCTCATATATAATATTTTCCGCAAAATTCACTAAAATTAAATATTACTGTTGCATTTTTTTGGAAATAATTGTAATTCTCGCTAATTAAAAATCCTCATACAAGTTTACCTCGTAAAATATACATCAACTAAGCAAGAGTGAGGGGAATTTTCCCAAAATTTAATGGAGTGAATAGAATAATAATCCTGGTAAATTTGCTATACCAGATAAATTTCGAACATGTTTGTCAACTGACTTGGTGTTTGATTAACACAAAAAAAAAATGTTCGAAAAACAAAACTTTATTTTGATAATTTTCACGTTAAATATATAGAAATAATTTTTTTTGGTTTTTAATTTTTTTCTATCAAAATAAAATTTTTGTATTTCCCCCCAAAAAATTCCCTTCCCAAATCAAGTAGGCTTAATAGCTGTCGTTTTTTAGTTAAAAACTCAGCTAAAAAATGTTTTGTTTTAATCGAATACTAAGTCAACTAACTATACATGTTCAAAATTATACGACGTAGCCATTTCACCAGAATTACAATTCCATTTATTTCAGCGAAGGGCATAGGTGGAGAAACATGATAAATTTGGCCTGGAGTGATTTCAGGTCAATATTTGGGTAGCAATCCCTCGACCGATTTAAAAATATAATCATAATTTAAAATTTTATTATTTTTATAAAATGATATTAATAAAAAAAATATACAATTTTTTTATGTTTTTCAATGATTTTTTGATACTCTTTTGATATTTTCGAAGATTTTTTAATAATTTAAAACCACCAAAAACCATCAAAAAATCATAAAAAAACATCAAAATAAAAAAATCGTATCTTTTTCATCAATATGGCGGGTACTATCGAAAAACATCTTTGACCAAAATTTTGCCCCTCCCCTCCCCCCTTCCCGTTTTTGAGAGGAGTCACTTTAAGTGAATAATGAATAGACATTTCTTTCGCAAACGCAAATTGATGGATTTGAACAATTTTTCGCTATGTTGTAGATCCACGTAAGAGGCATTCCCGAAAAAAACGACACGCATCTTCCACTTAATTACCCTCAAAAATGACCTTTTACATCTTTATTCAATTCTTTTAATGATAATGATCTGGTACAAAAATTAAACCTGTTTTTTTGGATGTATTTTTGTCTTCCTAATAACACATTATGTTGTTCTCAAAATTTTAACTCGTGTGTGCTACAGTCAAATTTTGTAAAAATTGAAATAGGGAGTCAAATAGAGATATTTAAAAAAAAAAAAAAAAAAAAAAAAAAAAAAAAAAAAAAAAAAAAAAAAACTATTAATGGCAGAGTATTTATACTTTGAATAAAAAATAATACCTAAGAAGCAAAAAAAACCAAAACCCCTAGTATCGACGAAAGCGGTAGCCGTTCCCCCTTATTTTGGGATTTCGGTAGGTCAATGATATTAGTGTCGTTTTCGCATGAATCGGTCCTCCTGTACAGAAATATGAAGTTAAATCCATAACTGGACCTCCATAAGTAGCTTATTTGAGAGAAACTAAGAGTAACGGAGCTTTTTGCTCTCTAGCTATATGATTTCCTATTGATACAAGTCGAAATATGCAAAATATAAATACTCTATCAATAGCCTTTTTTTTTCTCAAAAATATCTCTATTTGGCTCCCTATATTTCAGTTTTAAAAAATTTTGACTTTGATGTACTCGAGCTAAAATTTTGAAAAAAAAAATCTTATTAAGAATTCAAAAACACATTAATTGAAACATCAGGTTTAATTTTTGTACCAGACCATTATCATGGTTAAAAAAGTTGATAAAGTTCTAAAAGGTCATTTTCGTAGGCAATTAAGGAGAAAAGGGTTGTGGATTTTTTCTGGAGTTCCTATCATATAGATCTACGTTCGACAACATGGCGAAAAATTATTCGAATTCATCAATTTTTGCTTGCAAGAAAAATTTCTACTCATTTTTCGCTTAAAGTGTCTCTTCTACGAACCAAGTATTGTCTCGAAATCGTTCCAAGGCAAATTTGCCATGCTTATTCACTAATGTCTTTATTTTTAAATGCCTCTCCACTCGGCGAGTTCATCGATATTTTAAAGGGAAACCTAAACGAGGATCTTTACTTAGCAAATATTATAATTACTTCAAACGAAAAAAAAAGTCAATAATGCGTATTTTAGTGAATATAAGGAAATATCACATAAGATAGATACGAATTTACATGTCATTCAAATAGGGGAAATTTTAAGCTTGGCGTAGCACGAGTCAATATTAACAAAATTGGGATAGCGGAATTTTTAAATATTTTTAGATCACTTGAAAATACAACAAAATAATATTATAAATGTTTTATGCATTAAGAAAATAAAATGCAATTACTTTTCCGGGAAAAGAAATCAATCAACCCCCAAAAGAATTTTTATCAAAAATGTTGACACGTTTTAAACTTTGCACACAATGTGAGGGCCACAAATAACGATTTAAGCTGCTACAATGTTTTAAGCTCACTTTCGAGTCGATTTTCGAAAGATAAAAAATCGATTTAATTAACTTTTCTAATGACAAAAAAACCCTGATAAATTACCCTTAAAAATGTGAGTTGGAGATTTATCGTATCTGCTTTCTATCACTACAGCGAATGTAAAGATAATATTAAACGAATTTAATTGCAGTACATCTAAAGCAACAGGCACAGATAGGAACCTTCATTGAAACATCGCCATGCCACCATGCTGAAAATTTGTACTCACGGTGAAGCACGTCTTCGCGATCGTTAGCATTAACATTAATTTATTTATAGTAGTTTCAACAGTTGCGGAAAGAAACGTAACAACACCATATACTCGGTTGGTCTGTATTTATATTCATCTTCCGCCATGATGGAATCGATTTTACATATTTTACGACACTGTGTTGTCGAATGGCAGCTACAAAAAGCCACTAAAGCTTAATGAACGAGTGTAAAAAAATTTCGAATTTCAATGTCACTGAGATTTATCTTGTTTTCCACTGTAATTTGGAGGTGAAATTACTGGTAGGCTCGAGGGTAAAGCGTTTGTGGCCTATAATTGTATAGCATCTACTACACTATCGTCAATATCAATGCTACGTAATAAAACTTTCGACAAAATATTACACTAGCGACACGACAGCTGAGCTCATACAAGCTCCCTGAAGTTTTTGTCTGCACAATCAAAGACTTCTTCTTTGAAGTATCCACAATTTAATACAAATATAGATATCGTAAGACCATAGACATTATATAGAAGAGAAATTCTTGAAATACTCGATTTGCCGACGAACGGTTTTTTATTTCAATCTCATTAGTCATTAGGTAGTCACGAAAGGTAGTTTAGTGATGAGCGGCCATTTGTGAGACGATCCACATTATGCTCGTTTGACGGAAATATATAGTAAATGTTACCGAAAAAATGTACTAATATTATTTCGTCTCAACTATCGAAACGTTTCCATGCTTCATAAGACGGTAATAAAAAATTAATTAAACATAAAAAGTAGCTTCTCGGAATACAAATAAGGCCGCGCATACCGAAAGGATAACAAATTCAGAAAGAAAAAAAAAACATCGCGACCTATACGTATAAACGTGTATAAAACCAGAGCTACAATAATTTTCTCATTTATCCGGATTAAGGTTAGGTTTTTTTTCGTCGTCTTCGTTATCGAAGGTGGATGAGGGAAAAAAAACGCCATCACCACCGTGTTCGAATATAAGGAAATCGAAGGCACGCAGCGCATCGTCTATTCTATAATCCGAACATAATTAACGAGAACACTTAAAATGGGATACGAAAAACCGGTCTAAAGTAAACAGAAGTCGAACCTATTTTATTCGTTGTAAAACAATGAACTTTTACGTTTCACATGTCGTTCGTTATCTTTCATCGATTTCCGCGAAAACGAATCGTATTCACGCCGCGGCGCGAAATAGCCGAGCGTAATTTACGCCAAAATGGGTGACTTTTTGCACGCATCGACACTTCGCACATCCACCGTACAACAGCGACCAGTTTTTCACCGTCGAAAATCCAGCCACCGTTCGTAATGACAAATGACAATAACATACTTAGAGGCCATTCTGGCGCCTTGGCGACTTGACAAATGACGAAGCCCTGAATGAATGCTAACAAATAATAACAACCCTTTCACTATTTGTTAACCCAATTTGTAACAAATTATGCGTTCTCTATTCTCCTTTCAAACCATCGGACGGCAACAACGACAGCGGATTTGTACCTATGGGTTTGGAAATGTTATCTAAAAAAAAAAAAAAGAGAGATGACTATCTTAGATTTATCGAATGAACTTTACTGTACGCGTACATCACGACTTATCATATTTAGAGTTTTATGTTTAGATCCAACCGTCGTTGAATATATCTCCGCCGTTATTGTTAAATTGACAGATTTACATTGTTAAAACTTTTCAATGGTTCTCAGCCTGGGCTACGTCATTGATTAACCCTTTTTTTTTTCGAATCGTCGAGGCGTTTGTTTTGACAAGAAACGAAGGAGGTGGCTGGTGGAGTTCTACTCGCTTGGGTTTTTTCCATGAGAATGCTCGTTCACCTCGATCATCTAATGCGAAGTAAAGATTTGATATTCACGTGTAAATATCGATTTCAATCTCCCCTTCCCCCCCCCCCACACACACCCAAACGAAGAGTTTTTATGTGATAAGAATACGTACACTCGGGTCTTTTTTGAGGGCACCTAATTCTCAAAAGTTATAAGTTCATAATTTTTTGTACCACCTCCCCACCCCTTGCCTCTGAGTTCTGAGAAGAAATCGAAGTAAATAATTTTTTGATATTTTCAAAATTTCCTTTGGGGGCACATACCTTAAAAAAAAAACCTGCGTACACTTACTACTTAGGGTACCATTGACTGATAAAGGGGAATTTTTTTTCAAGTTTTCATCGATGCTTTTTTCCAAGTATGTTTTTAACCCTGGAACCGCACCGTGGGTCCCTGGGACCCCAAGTTCAATTTCACAACTTCTATAAGTCCCTCTTGTAAAGTGCTACGTAGCGCAAAAAAATATTCAACATTAGGCAATTTTAAACCATCTGTGTAAAACATATTGCATAACCTGTCACACTACATGCCTTTTCAAAATTCATTTATTCATTAAAAAAATTATTTTCGAATATTTTTTTTTAAAGTAATTTGTGATATCGTCTTGTGATGACGTAGATGCTCTCATTTTTTATTGATTTGAGGAATGTAAATAAGAAATTGATCGAAGTGTGGATTTTCATTAAGGTATACCGTGAATTTTTTCAATTTGCTAAGTAATAAAAAAAATTATGGAAGAGGAGAAATTAGAGAGGGAGCAGTAATATGACAAATTTTACGTTCGTTACTTCAGAAAATAAATATAAAGGTAGCATTATCAGTCTAATAGAATTCAAGTTGATCCTTCAAATTTTCACCATTCGCTATATTGGATTCAAGTTAACCTTACATAGCTTACTGATAAGATTATAAATGTACTTTAATGTTGAGGGAAAAGTTGGACATTTGCCAAGTGAATTTAAATCTTATGAAGAAACTCCGCCTCCTCCCTCCGAAATCGGATAGGCTGCAACTACATATTTCTCTCATTAATTTCTCACTGCAATGTTTGGAGCCCAGACACAAAAATGACATACGAGTGTAGTGTATGTACAGTGTTCTCAGTAAGTAACGAAACATTTGATGAGAATTACTGAGAGGGAGGGGCGAGGGCGGCGACAACTATTTCATAACAAAGGCTTTCTAAAAAGGCTTAAAAAGGATAAGGATCTAACATTTTTGCTGGAATCTCCAAAACTTGAGAAAAATCTATAAATACAGAAAATCACCATGAATGTTGATAAAAAAAAAAAGTCAAAAAATAAAATAAACAAAAAAATACAAAAATGTCCCGAAATCAAAAATTTCCAAAAGTAAAAAAATTCTAAAAAATAAAAAATAAAATTCCGAACTTCACAAGTGAAAAATTGAAAAAATTAAAAGAAAATTAAAAAACCCCCATAACATGAAAATAGAAAAAATAAATTGTCTGAAAATGGAATAATAATAAAAAATACTCCAAATATTGATAATTCCAAAGTAAACAAATTCTGAATAATGAAAAATGTCGAAAAGTCGAAAATTCCATAAGCCAAAAATCTGATAAATTTAAAGGAAATTTAAAAACGTTAAAAAATCAAAATATACACAAAATCGAAAAAATAAATTGTTAAAAATAGAGAAAATAAAAAGATATCCTAAATTTAAAAAATTTAAAAAATTAAAAAGATTAAAAAAAAATCTAAAGCTCAAGAAGTTAAAAAAATAAAGAAAGCAAAAAAAAATCAAATTCAAGGATGAAAATATATCTCAAGTTGAACAAAAAAATGTCCAAAAATGAAACAAATTTTTCAATCATGATGGTAATACTGCTTTCGGTTTTTCCAATTTTGTTGGAAAAATCAGGATACAAAAACATTACTGAACGAGTACAAGAGTCATTTTTACGCAGATGAAGTAAAAATTGAACAGTAATTTTCGCCTTGGACTCTAGCAACACACTCCACCAGTAACGAGTACTTTAACTTTTTCAAAAAATTTTCGAGAGTATTCGCCGAAGTTGTTAGAAGTATTATAAGAAGTACCACGATCCCAACAGCCAACCCTAAACGACCAAATTCGTCCACAATAACCCAACCAGATAAAAATAATAAGATGCCAAAATAACGAGAACCACGAGAAAGAAAAAAAAAATTGGTCAAAAGAACGTTCAGACGTTAAAAAATAACAACAAAACGGTGAATTACGTCAGATAAAATTAAGTCCAACGTTGTAAGTTGTTTTCGAAGGAGAAAAAAAAAACTCTTATCAAGATGGTAAAAGGAGTTCGTGCTTTTCATGAACGCCGCGTCAAAGGATTTCATACGCGCGGAAAACATCGTAGCGGGGTACACGGGGTCACGGGGGGAAGGGCGAAAAGGCTTCACAATTCTATGACATTTCGACGTGTTCTCTCAATTAAAATATGGCAAACTGTTCCGTTTCTCATAATAAAGGTTAGCGGGCTACACAACGCTACCTTTGCCAGCTGACCTCATTCAGCTAGGGCCCCTTGTGATTAGATAACTCGACGAGATAATTTCTAATCTTTATTTCTTATCTTAACCCTTTCTGTACGAGGTTTTTCTCCTTTTTATAGAATCTTTCTTCGACGTTTTTTCTTATTCTTCTTTCTTCTCATTTTTACACTCTCATCGGCGCCCCCGCCGCCGCTCGTCGAGTTCTATGGGCGAACGTGGAACGGGCTATCGCGTTTGTTTACCGTTCGCGCGCTAACGAGTCTCGTCGCGTAATTAAGAACGTCTTCGTTACGCGTCGTTCTTCGTGAAAAATGAGAAATTAATGCGAGCAAATAATTTAACTCGTTAAACTTTTCACCCGTTGTAACAACGTCGTTTCGTTTGGCGCGCGAAAAATTTACCTCTAAGCGTCCTTTATTCGGATATTACTTCGGTGAAATTCGCGTTCCGAGTGGAAACGGCTCCCGTGGGATTTCGGAGTTCTTTAGGGGCTTAATGAAGTAAATGAGTATGGACTTAAGATTTCGAATACTTTGGTTATCTTTTTTTTTTTCGCAAAAACAACAATTTAAAAAAAACTTCCTTCACCTTGTACACGTTTTCAATGATGGAACTCTAACTACTACTCCCTCCTCTTCCTGCACATTTTTCATTTTATTTCTTTTATTTATCAATTTTTCATTTTAAGAATATTTGAGTGTCTCCTCGCACACCCATACTGGTCAATTAAGAAGGAAACACTGATAGTACAAGCGTATGAATAATTTACTAAAATTTAAACTAAAACTAAAGAAAAAAGGGGAAAAAAATCTTCGACTTTATAATAAGAACATTAAAAATCATACTCCTGATTTAAGCAACGATTTCTCAATCCCTACCTCCCAATGTCTGTGCCGCCAACACGCCCCTCCCCCCTCCAATACTCACCCCTTTCCATGGAACATATGTCCACGCCCCCTTCCCCTCCCATTATGTTGTTTACTATCATTAACAGTCATTTAAATAAAGAGGCCCAATTTTTTTGTTTTCTACAATCATCGACCCAGAATACGTTATGACTTCAATGAATTTACGAAGATCACGCAAATTTATCTGAATATGGGTGTTCGCCACAAACAGCATGACTTCTCTATACAAAGAGTAAGAAAGGAGGAAGTTAAAGCTTAGGTCATATGGAAAGCACATATCACAACTTACACTGCTGCTACATAATGAGCTTCTAGTGCCTCAAAAACTCATCATTTGAGAGAAAGAAAACAGGAGAGCCGAATGCTAAAAACCTGACAGAATTCAAGTCGATATTCGAGTACTGAAAATTTTGACAGAAAAACTCGTGAATAAATTTATAAGCAATAAATAACTGAAACGTTTGAAAGATGAGCCATGGGAAGAAACCAAGGAAATAAGCATTTCGTCGTTAAATATTTTTATTTTCGAGAAAATTGCCAGCGACTAAAAATTCGCGTATCTTCTACTGACTGAAAATCATTGTAATTATGAGATTGTTTCGTACTTTTTGAATTTTCAAGTTGCAGTTTTTTCTAAACATAAAATATGAATCAGAAATTCAGTACAACAGGTTTCGCTGCAACAACAGATTCAAAAATTGAAAAGTCCAAATACTAATAGTAGGATTTTTCTCTACTCTATTCCTCGCAGCGGAGAAAAATTCAATTGGCCTTATTGTTGGAATTTTTTTGTTTCCATCGACCTAAAATGATGAGATCGTATAAAAGAGATTAATTCAATAATAGGACCTATTTTGAGGAATCGATTTTTTTCTAAAATTTTTCAGAATTTTCAAACCCCTCTTCTCCCTGCTACTATTCTCTTTGATTGTTACCTATAGACTTTTTATGATACGAAGTTGTAATTACTGTCTGTCCAATATAGCTTGAAACTTTTTGACAGCGTAAAGTAAGGAAACAATTCATACATGGTTACCCCAAAATGTGGATTGTATTACAAAGTAGGTAAATATGTTATAACCTATTAGCTCATCGAAATTAGCAGGAAACATATTCACAGAATTTTTTTTGTGCTTTACTATTTCGACGATTTGATCAGCATTCTCAATTTGAACACATTTTGGGTAGTAATGAAATCGTGAAAATTGTCGCGCTTTTTGCCTAACTTTGCGCTGTCAAAAAGTCTCAAGCTATATTGGACAGACAGTATAAGGAATATTCAGTCCACGAAAGTTCACCTAGATACGAAGATAAATGGTATCAAAACATTCGATAGTCGAGTTTTTCGACTTTTCTTCTTGTGAAAAGTAAGAGAAATGAAAATATATGTAAATATACGAACAAATTATTTTCACTCGTGTGTAATCATTATTTTGCAGATGATTAAATTTACCAGTTTTGAGTAAATATCGTTTTCTCAAAAAAAACAAAAACAACAACAACAACATCGAAATATTTATGGCTTTGATTAAGAGATAAAATACCTTTAAGTAAAAATTTGAATGTGTTGATAATTTGAGCTTACGAAAATTTCAAAACAAAACCAATTTTTTTCAAATATTCACTATTTGCTATTTTTAATCCATATATGACACAAATTCGAAGTTTCAGTTACTCTGCTTCAAGCAACTTTACATGCAAAGCTTGAACTCTTTAGATTAATTTAATGAGGAGGAATGGGTAATTCAAGAAATTAAATCACTCAAAACCTCTTCAAAAATCGCTTATTGACTTAATAACAGAAAATTTGAATATAAACTCGAAATTTGACCAAACTAGCATTTTCAAATGAATCAAAAATCCAGAAAAAATTATTATTACATTAATATGAACATTCTCTGACCAAATAGCCTGAACTCCTCTATCTCAAATTAGGTAAGCTGCCACAGCTATTGTTTTTAGCATAAAAAAACATCGGATAAAAATTTATAAATCGAAGTTCTCCCCCAAATGCACTTGGAAAGCTGAAATCAACTAAGGTTAGTCACTTGGACTTATTTTATCATATGACACCACAATAAAAAAATTTCGACATCTCTCTCACTCTCCCCTCCAACATAATGCATTGAGGTGAATTCAGGATATAGAATACTTCTTATCCCAAATAAGCGTATGAGTTCATATTATCAATATTTTCACAAATCTGAGGCTCCTCAAGCTGTACCCAAATTTTGATAATTCGCTATTTTACATCCATTTTGATCTAAATTTGAGAGGCCATATTCTGGTCACCAACTAACCCCACATACAAAGTTTAACCATTCCAGATTGATTTGGTGCGGAGATGCGAAAGATTCAAAAAAATTCATAACTTGAAACTTCCTCAAAAACCGTCCTTAGCTCTAACTCTACTCCAAATGCACTAAAAAAGCAGAAATTTAGATATGTTGGTGTACGTGACTCACTCTTTCATATGAGATCAAAAAACGTAAAAATTGAAGTATTCGCCCTTTCTTCAGTCCTCCTTAAAATTTGAGCAATTCGCCATTTTGAACTTTTTCGAAAAAACAGCAGAGTAGTCCTGTTGCATTTCTAAAAAGAGTCTCTCACCAAGTTTTGAGCGAATTTCATAAACATCCGTCGGCGTTACGAGCTGCGGAAAAAAATATTTGTGGAATTCTACGAAGAGTCTCTCATCAAACTTTCGGCAATTTTCATTCATACCCGCAACCATTACGTGGCAGAGGGAAAAAAAATGTTGTACCAAAAAGTTGGACATTCGCCAGATGAATACAAATAGTTTGAAACCCAAAGATTTGAAGACCCCGCCCTCCCCCCACTCTCCTTTCCCAAATCAGGTAAGCTGTAACAGTTATCGTTTTTAAGTTAAAAATTCAGCTAAAAAAATTAATTTCAATAACTATTCATGGAGAAATTGCAGGAAAAATTTCACGTCAGTTACGTCATTCTTTTCTAATAATAATGTAATGGCGAAAGCAAACCATTAAAAATTATTTGTATTTCAAAGCGAATTATTTATACGTACGAATTAGAACATTCCTTCGTATTTCACGTTTAATTACCTAGTACAGAATTTCATGTCTCACGTTTAATAAAAAAGAAATAATTTATATCGATTTATTTTTCATTTCACAGAAACCTTTTCACTAGATCATTTGGATGTCGCTAAATTTTTCATTATATTTATGTACAGATTCCACCTTGCCCCAATCGTAAACGACTCGTTTTGACAATCTTAAAACGTTCCATATTTTTCAAAACTCACGTTAAAATTTTTTTGCCAACTCTGGCGATAAAATCTCATCTCGAACGAAAGCGCATCTTCACTGCAGATCGCTCTTCAATTGTTTTCCACCATCCAATCACCGGCTCCCTTCGCAGGGTGTGTAAGATTATGCGAAATTTCGTAACCGAACGCGCGCAAATTACCGTCGAACGTTACGCCACCCTACGTAACGATGGCGAATACTCGTGGCACGCCGAAATTCTAGCCCATTAAATTATAACGCGACTCCATAAAAGCCCCTGTGTTCGTAGAAGATCGAATATCAGGCGCGCAAAACCCGAAATATATTATATAAAAAAAAACCGTCACTATAAACCGTAAATTACGCGAAGAGCGTTCTTAGGGGACGAATTTTTATTGCTAGGGACATGCGGAACGTGAACGTGTACGCGCGCTCGGGCCCTTGCGCGCCTTTTTCGGAACCTCGCAAATGCGCCCGGTCTGGTAAAGACTGACTCTTATCTGAAATCAGGATTGTGGTCGCGAAACGAGAACCCTGTGGCAGATCAACAATACAGATTTACCAGATTAATATGTCAGATATGGAAGCCTTTCAGAATCGTGCGTTTGTCAGCGTATATATAGTACAGTGTACGCTGTGTTACGGCAACCTCATCGCGCCGGAGCGGCCGGAGAAAGGGAGTTGCGCGCATTCACTCCTTATATTCTTCGCGGTGTCTCGGCATCGCCGAGTTTTGTCATCCGGGTTCGTTAACAAAGCTAATACACACTTACACAGGTACGCACGCACACACCCGCCACCGTCGTACATCGAATACATAAAATGTCGCCAACTCTCAGCTGCAGTTGAAGAAAGCCATTATACGATAAATTCGCTTTCTATACGTCATTATTTATCGTCATTATCAAACATGAATAACCTAAAACGTACCGTATTATAATACACCATAAACAAACAGATACGTAAAACGCCAACAACAATAGTGTTTACCGATGTTACTATGTAGCGCGCTTACGCTACGTTGTCGAGTCGCATCGCCGTCGGTCGCGTACGACGGACGTGAAATTAGCCTTTTTCCGTGCCTGCCGTAGTGCTGATCCAGTGTACGAATTTTCCGCTTCCATGGGCCCGTACGTGCGCCTGCGTACCCTCAAAACGCGATACACGTTCGACGACTTCGGTGACTTCTCGTTCTATATTCGATGGTTTCAGCGCGTCCGTAGTTCCCGGCACAAAAAATACGAGTCTCGTTAATTCGTTTGTCTCCCATCTTTCGGGTCAGATACGATATTTTTTTACATGAAATCATAGATTCTTCAATATAAATGGAAACAAAGCCAATGTTGGCGAACGTAAGCAAAAGGAAAGTATAAGCAAATGCTACCGAGTAGAAGAGAGATGTGAAAGCACTTGCTTCATTCAACGACGAGTAGTATTGGATTCGAAATTTTGCACTTTAAACATATGTGTGAATAAAGAACAAGGCCTCGTGAATGTAAATATCGGGTTTAACCTTCCTTCTCCTTCCCCAACTGAATGCAACACCAATGCATAGTAATCACCATGTAAAAATAAAATGAAGGTTCATACATGCATTTATTGGAAATTTTAATATCTTCTCCTTCGACTCTGTCAAATGATCGATGTCGAAAAGAGGGAATGCTTGGGTTGTTGAGAGAGCGCGGAAATTTGAATTCTTAGATTTTAAAAATGTTCGCAATTCTAATTGGATTTTTTTTTTTCGTTAAAAATTCTCGAAATTTTCATTAATTAAAAAAAAAAGCGAAGGTATGTCTTGAAAATACTTTTTTGCCAGCGGGTTAATTCTGACTCGTCGCAGCCTTGCAAATCAACGACGAAACACAATGTCTTTATATGCTACTTATTATTAATTTTTTCTTTTCTCCCACTTCTGTCTGCACTCTAAAAACTTCCATCCCCACTGACAACCTTGATATACGTATATTATCAGGGGAGAGGGAGGAGAAGACTAATTGTAATTATTTGTACATTTCAATGTAAATAAAAAAAGTTTCAATTTTACAAGAATACTGCTTCGAAAAAAAAATTAATTAAAAGATCAAAAAATAGAAAATAAGGTCATTTGAAACTGGTAAAATAAAAACAATAACAAAAATAGTAATAAACTTTACTTTTACAAAGTCCTAATGTAACTAATAATCTTTTTTTTCGAAGATGAAAAATAAAAAATTTACAAAAATTTTTCATCTTAGAAATTAAAAATAGAAGCCTCAAAATTTTGAAATTAAAATTTCACAAAAAAAACAGCGTGTATTCTCCATTCAACCTTACAATCGGTTTTGTAGATGAGCATCCAATTTGAGACAACAGCTACATATTATAGTCTACCTAATTTGGGAAAAAGATGTGAGGGAGGTGAAATTTTCTAATCTCTTCGTTTCAGAACATTAGTAATCATATGGCAAATGTTCAGCTTTTTGGTATATACATTTTTTTTCACCTGTCACGTGATGGTTGCGGGTACGGATGAAAATTGATGAAAATTTGATGCGAAACTCTTTGCATAATTTCAAAAATGTTTTTTTTTTTTAATTCTCCTCAAAATGGTGATTCATTCAAATTCTGATACGGGCTGGAGAGAAGGTAAACAGCTCGCGAGTTTCGTTTTTGGTCTCATATTAAAGAGTAAATCAGCGACAAACATATGGGAATATAAACCCATCAAGTGCATTTGGAGGGGAGTTACGAGTTAAAAACAATTTTATGAGGAAATATTGAACGATGAAATATCTTAAATCTCCCAGATGCTATATCTCATCACCAAATCTACCTGGAAAAGTTAAACTTCGCACGTGGCAGTCATTCGAAGACCAGAATATGATGTATCAAATTCAGGTCAAAATACATCCAAAATGGGAAAAACTAAGTTGAGGAAGTTCTGAAGATGCTCAAATAGCTCAGATTTGATAAATGTGAACTCATATGGTTACTAGTAATATTCAGTATGCTAAATGCCAATTTCACTTTTGATATTCCAATTTTAGCCTCCTAAATTATTGATGCTAGGAGGCGGGGGAGGGGGGAGAGTCACTACAGAAAATGTCATACATCTCGCATGCCATCCAACCACCAATTTAAGATTTAAAAAATGTTCACAACCCTAATTGAATTTTTTGTATAGCAAGTTTTTGAAATTTCATTAGATTTAAAACTTTCCAGACTCACTTCCGGATATCCTCAAAAATGCCCATGTACTAATCTCCTTTTTAAACGCTCCAATATTCTTTCCAAAATCCAACTATTAATTACAAAGACCCGTGCCTCTGGGCCCAGCTGCAGGATACAGCACGACTAAACATCAACAGAAAAAAAAAAATGGGAGGGGGTCGAACATTATTTTTACCCTTTGGTAAATTCTAATTCTCTCCGGCTCCGTTAAAATTTACTTCGAATACAGAAAATTATCTCGAAACTTTTCTCATCTGCAAATCATTTTGTGTGATCGGCAAGAACAAAAAATGTCGCTTGTATTTTTTTTATTCATGTAACGAAAGAAGCATTCCTTCCAGGAAAATCAGTTAGAACTTTAGGTTTGTATTTTATTCACCAACGCATCGGAATAAAACTTGATATATCAGCCATTTTTAATTAATCACGTAAACAAATTTTAAAAAATCATTACTTAAATTATTAAAAATATATTTGACTAGATTTGGCGAAGCATCAACGAGAACCTATACTCAAACTTTTTTCACTTGCGCGTAAATACTAACTTTCTTCAACATAGTCACGCTAATTCCGATGAATTTAATTCTATTGGTGATACCACTTTGCTTGATAAGATTTTCATACTGCAACGCTCTTTTCAAAGCTCCTTGTCCTGTTTTACCATCTAACATGTATTCGATGATGACCACTCTATCGGGCAAATGTAAAATCATGTCTGGCCTTCCGATATACGGTTTCTCCTGAAACCCTAATTTCTGCACACCATCGACCAACAAAGCTAAATAGTTGAGCAAACCCGGTGCATACTCCTCCACGAATATCACTTTATCTAGAGCGCTACTCAAAAGGGTAAAAAAGTCTTCGAAAAATTCCTCCAATTTATAAGACCGATGATCTTCGTTGGTGACAAATTTCTTGAATTCGTTTCTCAGGTTGTTCATGTTAAACGAAGAGATATAATCGATATCCAATTTATCTTCGTAATACTCCACTATATAGTTGCCTAGGTATTTGCTGATCTCTCGGTTGGGGAACTTGAGACGAACTTGAGTTACATTCGGGTTGTAATCGGTGAGGTTGAATATATCCAGGAGTTTGGGTCCGGTTCTATGACTATACGTTAGATACCCGTGGCCCCACAGATACCTGAAGGCCAGGCTAACAAAATCAGTTGCATTGGATTCCGGTACTTCGGTGACATTTACGTAGCGCTGGAACTCCATGTAATCGTCTATGTTGAAGTGTAGATCCTCCAAGTTGATGATGAACTCGTTACCATACACCAGCAACAACAGGGCTTCCCGAAACACCGATATATCCACGAATCCTTTAACGTTTCCCACCTCGTTACCAGTTTCCACCCAATAATTGGCCAGTTGACCGCTCAGAATGTATCGTACAAAGGACAACGGTAGACATACGCTCGGACTGGCGATTCCATAAGCGTGGTATCCGCAACACCAGTCGCGAACTTCGGACCTAGCCTGTTGGGAGATGTTGTAGTAGTCCAGTAACCACTCGGCTTCCACGTCCGTGAAACCGTAGAACTCGAAGAACGGATCATCTACGTAAGCGTACTTATGCTTGTACTGGGCCGAATACAAGACGTCCGCTTTGAATATACGCAGGATTCCGGTCAAAATGCCTTTCTTCAAGTACGAATTTTGTTTGAAGGTTTTCCATATGAAATCCTGATAGTAATCGATGAAACGATACTTATCCTCAGTGGTGATGCCGCGATCGTTCACCACGTTGATCAACGGCGTATCGTATTCGTTCACCAGTATGACCACCGGTTTCTTGAAATGCCAGTGCAACAGTTCCGATAAAAATATCAACGCCGTTTTCGTCTCTTCCACCGAACCTTTACTCTTCTGTATGAGCTTAAAATGATCCAGACTTTTTTTCGCTTGTATTTTCTGCTTGTTACTCGCCTCGTCGCCATCGATCACTTTTTCCAGAATGTCTTTCATGTATCTGAACTCGAAGAATATATCGGATATTCTGTGCCGCATGGTTTTCTCCATACCAATATAGGTGCCGGATAACCAGGCCTCGAAATTCACCTCGATAACCGGATACTGACCCTGATACTCGTCCATGTATTGTTGATAATGCGAAATCAACAAAGGCTGGCGTAGTTTATCGATTTTACCCTTACGAAACATCAATTCGCCTTTCTTAAACAGGCGATAATTGGAAGCTTCCTCCTTAGGTTGGATTATGTGATGATGGTTGTCCAGTTGCATCTCCAAAAACGTACCGATCATACCTAAGTTCGCAGTTTTACCCCATCTTCGTGGACGATTAATCAACACCACTTTCTCTTCTTGTTCCAGCACTTCCTTGATCAGCAGCGTTTTGTCGATGAACGCTTTGTTATACTCGAGCAGAGCCATAAACGAACCCTGTCTAGAGACGGTTTTACTGCCATCGTACGTGTGCACTTCTTTGACCACGAGGACTGTTTTGGGCGTCGTCACATTGGTGGTGGTCACATTGGTGGTTGCTGCAGCCGCGCAAAATGCAGTCATCCATATTAATAATTTCACACTTGTCATCGCGAGTTCAATTCGAATAAATGGTATTCCACGAGGGGCATTTATGAGCGACTCGAAATATTCATATTTTCACGATAGATCGGTACGCGGATAAATGGTAAATTACACTTCATCTACTTACGTTATAATAATGTTGATTCACCCGAAATTCATATTTTTTACAGTACTAAAAATTTCATGAAGTTTACCCTCAACTATGTCACTCATTTGTGGGTATCTGTTACACAGAGCTACCGGTACAGACTGACATACCAGATAAGTCAATTTAAAATCACGATAAACTTAATCTACGAAACGTTTACCAATTATCTAGTAATTTTTATCACGAATTTTATCGCAATAGGAAGTTCCAACGAAACGACCTCGGAAAAGGTTCGGACCAGAAAGGGGAAGTTTATAACTTTAATTCTGCAGATAATGAAAACAATCTAATTCCACGACTATACGAAGGGGACAATTTGAACGACATCAATAAACCCTTTGGACGAAGCTCGTATTCGTGAGATGGATGGCGTACATACTCGATCATTCTGCTTGATCAGTAACCGATAAAATTATCGATATATTTAAGTGAAAATCAAAAATTATAAAACATCTACGAGAGTACAAAAAAAATAATTTCATAATAAAAAAAATAAGCAGCCATGCCGCATTACTGGAGCTGAGTTTTTAACTGAGGCTTGTTTTGATTTAGTAATAACCTTGCTTAACCGTTCATCACTACAGGCCACACCCAATACCAAGTCTGAAAACCCCTACCCTATCCTTTCCAAAAACACTTAAGAAATTCAATTTGGCACAAATGTAGTATTTCTTGCCATGAAATAATCATGCGAATACATATTTCTCAAATTATAACTATTTGAGGGTCCTCAAATTATCTTCAAATTTTGTAAATCCGCCATTTTGGATCCATTTTGACTCAAATTTAAGTGGTTATATTCTGGTCACAAACTAATCCTACACACAAAGTTTGACCATTCTAGGCCGATTTGGTGATGAGATATGGAAGATTCATGAAATTTCCTGCAGCAATTTCCCCTCCAAAAGCCGTTTTTTGCTCTAACTCCCCTCCAAAATCACTGAGGAAGCTAAAATCAAAATACGTTTGTCACTTGGGCTCATTTTATCATATGACACAGCAATAAAAAATTTTCGACCCCTCCTGTACCCCCACCACTATTTTAGGTTGGTAACCCCGCCTTCCCCCTCCAACATCATGTATGGAAGTGAATTCGGGATATAGTATACAACTTATCCCCAATAACCATATGAATTCATATTAATTACATTTTTACCAACTTGAGGCTCCTCAAGCTCTACTCAAAATTTTGATAATCCGCCATTTTGAATCCATTTTGATCCAAATTCAAGAGGTCATATTTTGGTCACTAACTAACTTCAGACACAAAATTTGACCTCTTTTACTTAATTTGGTGGGGAGATATAGAAGATTCAAGAAATTTAATGACTCAAAACTTCCTTAAAAAGCCGTTTTTTGATCTAACTCCTCTCAATATGCACTCAAGAAGCTGAAATTTGGATATGTTAGTATCCGTGACTCACTCTTTCATATGAAATCTAAAACGAAAAATTTGAGCTATTTGCCCCTTCTCCAGCCCCCCTCAAAATTTGAGTGATCCGCCATTTTGAAATTTATCGAAAAAACAAAAAATCTATTTTTGCGCATTTTCAAGAAGAGTCTCTCACCAAATTTTGAGCTAATTTTATGAATACTCGCCGGCGCTACGCGTGGGAAAAAAAATATATATACCAAAAAGTTGGACATTTGCCAGATGATTACAAATGGTCTGAAACGCAAAGATTTGAAGACCGCACCCTCCCCCGACCTTCGTTTTGTTAAAAACTCAGCTAAAAATCTGAACAAAAATTGAAATGTTGAAATTAAATTCTTTAAAACTTGAAGATAAGGAATTCGAATGTACAGAAGTATGTAATGAGAATTTCTTTGAAATAAATCAGTTGAGGTTTTACCAATGTTTTCGCATACTACAAATTCAAAAAAAAAAAAAATTGAAGGAGAGCTCTAACTGCAAATTTTTTTTATTTACATTCTTAATATGGCTAGATATTACATATTTTTTTCAGATTCCAAAAATTCTCTGTACATCGGCACAAGAAACAATTTCAAAAATCAACCACACTGTTACAAATACTCAACAGTAATCATACCAAAGTTTACCCCCTCCTTCCCCTGCTCTCATGGCCTTTCCCAAAACAAAAAATGAATTAATTTCAGATAAATTAATTTAATAAACCAGAAGGTGATTTTGGCTCAAGAGGCAGTACTAGATGTATAATCACAACAAAAAATAAATAATTATATCGTTCGAAAATCTGTAATATAAAAAATTGTAAAAACACAACATATGACACGTATAAGTGAACGCATTATTTTTTATTCATAATAATGAAATTTTCTCTTTTATTTATATTACCTAAAAGAAAACGCAATAGGAATAAAGTCATCGAAAGAAATTGAGAAATAACATTTATAAATTGTTGTAAAAAAAATGAAGCGATTATTACGAACGTGTTTTAAACCTAGAATTAATTTTAATTTCTACCCATAATGTGGAAATCTAAATATCATCGATGAGGTCATAACTCATCGCCCTCTCGCGCAGTACAGCGAAAAAATAAGTACTTCAGACGAGATTCCAACCAGGTACCGACTCCGAACCTCAAATCACGATTCATTTCGATAACGATGGCACTATTAAAAAAGGCAACCGTCCGCGTACCAGATAAGCGATTAACAATGGAAAATGGGCGTAAGCGTAAAATAACGAAGAAGAGCACCACAGATGCGTTTGGACAATATAATAACACGTGTTCGGTGTTTGTATTTTAAACGCGTTAAATACCGGTGTAACCGTTAATCACGGAGATTTTTTCCTCGTCCATTTCTCACATTCGATAATTGTTTCCTCGATTCAATTAAAACGTGTAATTTAGTAGTCTGGCGATTATTACGACCGGATTGGACGTATCTGCGCGGTGTTTTCGGGTTATGTAAACGATCAAAGCATCGAACAAGGTTCGACCTATAATGATACGATTCCGACAAGAAGCTCGCGCATTTAATCGCTTCATCAATCAGGATGCTTTCGAGATGTCGAGATGTCCTCGATAATTAAACTTATCCTTGATAAACTCCTAATATAACCCATCTAATCGTAGAATAATTAAACTTAACTTTAACGCACATGGGTAACCTTTGGACACTTGTTTTCACACCGCGACGCTATCTACAAGTCGCGTACGCAGGAACGATAATTTAGGACTCATACAGCTGTTTAAGCGAGTTTTCAATTATCAACGATAACTATTACAACCTGCCTGATCTGAAAAAGAGTGGTCGAGCAAGAGGCGAAGGGAAAGGTTCAAATCTTTTCATTTCACATCATTAGTAATCGTATGATAAAAGATTAAATTTCTTGGTACAACTAGAATGGAATAAAATAAGAGTATATAGATTCAATTTTGATGAAATTCCAGTTCACTGTACACTTTAAGTTTTTCGCCAAGTTTTGAACATTTATCAACTGATTAGGAAGACATATAGCGATGTAACGTTTTTCAATATACGACTCAAAATTGATATTTGCTTGAATTTGAATAGAACCGAAGGGACTCCCAAAGGCTAGAAAATTCTAATCGTGATATCATATGATCAAGTATATCACGGATACTAATATTTCAAAATTTCAGCTTTACAAGTTTATTTAAAGAGAAGGTAGAGCAAAAAATAATTTTTTGAGAAGGTTTTGAGTTACGTATTTCTTTTAATCTTTCATATTTAATACTCACCAAATCGACCTAGAATGCTTCATCGTGATTTACTGAAACCCTGAGACAGACTGGAGGAACTCCCAAAGCCTCGAAATTTCTCATCTTTGTATCATACGATTAGATACATTATGGACACGAACGTTTTCAAATTTTACCTTCCTAACTCAATTTGGAGGGAGGGTGGAGCAGAAAGCACTCTTTGAAAAAGTTTCGAGTCACAGAATTTTTAAACGTACTATAGCGTATCTAACGATTTTTTTTTGTTGAAAAACCACTACTTTTTCACTACCTTTTTACCAAATGTTCAAGAACTTTTCAACTCGATCCACCTCTCCTCCCCTTCAAAAAATAACGTGGTCGAACTTATTACAGAAAAAATTTCAAATTAGAAGAAATGTATTTTAAATCAAAATTATAAATAAATCAGGTAAGCTGTAATCAGGGCGTATTCTAAGAAAACTTTGAAGCTGCACAAACATAGTTCCATTGAGAAATTTTTACTTTTTACTGCTCCCGAAGGAGCAGGAGTGGTATAAATACATTTTCGAGGATGCGAATATGGGATATGAAGAGACGATTAGATAATTCTCAAATTGGAAAAAAAAATCATTTCATTACATTTTTATAAGCTATGTTATCAACTTAGGTAATTTTGCAAGATTTTTGTGATTTAATAAAAATTGTGAAAATGTTCAATATTTTGGATCTGCGCAATTTTTTTTTGGAGCTGAACAAAATGTGCGTAGCTGCACGTAAGAATACACCCTAGTTATGATAGCTATCGTTTTTAACTTGGGAACTCAACTAAAAAATGAATGCATTATGTACTTAGATACTAAGGATGGAGACATTTGAAATTTTGTTTTTTTGTAATTAAAAAAAAAAAAAAAAAACATTTCGCGTCTTCGGTGTTTTTTCGTTTTTTCGTTACTTTTCCATGAAATGTAGACAGAACTCGCTATTTTTTTCTCTACTTTCACCACAAATTTTCTAAATCACTACTTTCACTAGGTGTTACATACCCTGAAAGTTCTAAAGAAATCAGCCAAGAAAGCTCAAAATTTGAATGTGCGACTAGTTGCAGACTAGAACACGATTCCTCGAATTTCGTTCCAAATAGACAAAAATGATGGATTATCAAAACTTGAGGATGACTGGAAGGGTCTCAAATTGCTGAAACTTGATAAATATAGATCCATATAATTACATTCGGTATAAGAAGTCTCTTCCGCCTTGGCAGGTGCTACCTTGACGAACGGTGAGGCGGCTTAAGTGGGCAACCACGACTAAAAGCACTGGGAGAAGGAAAACTCCGAGCTAATTAAACCGCGCAGAAGAAAGAGGAGCCCCACTGCGGCTAACTCGCCCCACGAAAGCCTATGAAATGTCAGATCTAAACTTAGACCACGTCATGCGAACCGGCCAGCAACCGGCACTAGAGGGGTTCGGGCCTTCTAGTGTGAAATGGACTACCGATATGCCTGGAGCAACTGGGGGCACAAGGCATGCTACCAGAATGCAGAGAAGAGGACCTTCTCGGATTGGTGCATGGAATGTTAGAGGACTAAATGAGTCAGGAAAGCTGCAAATATTACCAACGCGTCGAACATTAGGGAGTTGGGAATCCGGGAAAGACTAGTAACAACAGTCAGGAGAAGAGTGCTGAAATTCTTTGGCCACGTAATCAGGCAGGATAACATAGAGACGTTCACCGTACAAGGAAAACTAGAGGGTACGCGTGGAAGAGGCAGATCACCTACCCGGTACACTGATCAGATCAGGAAGTTGACGGGAAGAACATTCGCAGAATGTGTGAGAGCTGCCAAGGATCGCGAAGAATAGCGTGAGATGGTCGAGGACATCTCATAGGTCACGTTGCCCGGAAACGGGATCACGACTAAGAAGAATAAGAAGTCTCTTATATTTCAAATCCGCATTCATAATTGATGTTGAAGGGGAGGAAGAGAGGTTAGATGCAAAAAATTTTGTGGCGATAAACGAAAGGTGGAAAATTTACCATTACGGTTTTATACAAGAGAATAAGCTCAAGTTACCAATATACACAAATTTCTGTCTTCTAAGCGGATCTGAAGAGGAGCTGGAGCAGAAAACAACGCGACTTTTCGAGAGGAAATTAGTCAAGTTTGAAATTTCAAGAATCGTCCACATCTGCATCCAAAATGGAGTCTCAAATTGCTGAAATTTGATAAATAAGGGCTCATGTGCTTCTTATGTGCAAAAAGTACTAACTATTTTAAATTCATCATCTCCGGTTCTTTTGGAGAATTAGAAAAATGTCGCACAGTACGGCCAATTATCATTCTACGTTGACGAAATTCAGAGTTATTTAATGACCAGAATAAGACCTCATCTTGAGATTGGGTCAAAGTGTATTTAGCATGGCGGAATGTCAAAATTTGAAAACTCAGGACATTGTGCACAACACTACGTCTGCATTTTTAGGACACAAAAGGAAACTGGTTTTGTAGGTAACGAAAATTGTGAAAAAAAAATACGAAGACAAAAAAAATCTCACATGAACATGATCATTCGTAAAAAAAAGGAACACCGCGAAACAATTTATTATTTAATGTATTTTAATGTAAAAATATCATTTTCCCCAACCCCACCCCAAAATGAATTTATAGTCACTAAATTATTAGTGATATATCGCGGTTTTCGCGTTGGCGAGATATTTTGAGTGAATCATGACCACTATAAGTTATGGCTCTAATGACTTTCGTTTCTTATAGAGGAGCGATATACACAACTTCGAGTGCACTTTTTGGCCTTTTTTCAACCTAGAATCGCAATCAGCCTCACTCTGCGTTCATATTAGTTACGCATGTAAAGAGATTAACATCTTTATCTGCAAACCCGATCAAGTCCCCATCAGTCGCGTGCAGAGCTTTAAATTTACTGTGACTAGAAGGTATCAAACCCAGACATCCATCCATCCATCCATAGATACATACATACATATATACATGGGTGTGTGTATAGGACACACACGTAAATGTCCTCAAAATGTTAACGAGGATTTCGAGGAGTAGCGGCAACGTCGCATTAAAATGTACCCAAAAATAATATTTTGTCAACTAAATTATGAAAGTACTCAGAAAGTGGTCGAAAAGTATGCAAGGTGTATGGTGGTGTGTAACAACCTGTGTATACCTTACACAAAAAAAAGTTGCATAAGACCGACGTTTTGAGGTCTGAGCCCGAAATCGATTTTTCTGAAATTTTTCATGGACAGTTTGACTCGTAGATCACGAAAAAGTGATTAAAACGTTTTGGGTACCTGGCAAAAGTCCGCAAAACGTAAAATGTCCCCAAACCTACTGTGAGCTGTTTACGCAATATCCCCAAAAAGTATATTTTGTCAACACATCAAAAAAATGTGGCAGTAAAAAACTTGCGTAGTGTGTTTCATTTTCAAA
The DNA here is from genome assembly GCA_009761765.1 of Phenacoccus solenopsis. Lineage (NCBI taxonomy): Eukaryota > Metazoa > Arthropoda > Insecta > Hemiptera > Pseudococcidae > Phenacoccus > Phenacoccus solenopsis. The sequence continues at coordinate 28,668 of VFXL01000306.1, read as the reverse complement.
AAAATCTCTTCTGTATCAAAATATGATATAATTGATCAAATATTATCTTACCCTCAATCAACTACACACCCTCCTATCCTTTAAAAAAACAACTGGGGCATTTGGTGAAAATTTTACCTGTCTGCGCGCCACTGACCCCATTAAAAATTCACCTCCAGTAATGCGGCATAGCTGCTTGCATTTTTTCCATAATCCCATACACGACGCTTTTTACACGAGCGCAAATGGAGGAGTTTAATATTACCGCGACGTATTGAAATTGTCGACGGTTTCGATATATACGGAGATTGGAAACGTTATCGGGAAATGTTATCTTGCTCGATCCACCACGCGCCTGTGGACTTGATTCGGATGGGGTGTCACGTTGTACCTATTGTATCCGATGCTTATCAGTCAATTCCGAAACGAAAACACAGTGTACCCCCGAAAAAAAGAAGAGGCGCTATTGTCAGCGTTTACCGCGCTCGCTCGTACACGCATATGGCCGATGGTACGAAAATTTCCATTGTAGCCGACTGATTGGGAACAGATAGTTATCTGGGACGTGTATATTTGGGCGCAGAAAGACCAGCTTCGAAGAATAAAAGCTATCTTTTAATCCGTCCCGAAGACTTAATAAAGTACTTTTTGACAGGCTCGCTCAAAACATACACAGGAGGCGGAAAATTTGTACCACGACCAGCGCGAACGCCGTACAAAGCCTTTGTCGCACGCTTTGCATATGAAAACACGATCGAGGCGATTTTTCCGCCTTGTACGAGCGTATAACTGATCGACAAGGCGACTACGGAGGAATTACGCAATATCCTTGAGACACGTTCGCCGACCACAATGTATCCGCGCGTTAGCACTACCATAGTGGCGCCACCGTTACCGCATTCTTTGCTAAAATGTCACATTTTTCGGATCACATTCGCCATTGTATACGGCCCAACAATACCCTAGATTTAAAACGTTTTTATATCGATAAATCGCCAATCACGCTATTACGACTCATCGTCACCTCAAACGTCCAACTAATACCTCGCTTCCAACAGATCCACGCCGACACTCCCCGATACTCGGCGGATTACGCGGGTTCTATTTTCCATCGAGTATTCGGGTATACGAACGCGTTGAACGTAAGACGTCGCGATAATTGCGCTATCGCGTTTCCCCCCCCCCCTCTTCCCTTCCCTCACACCCGTCTTCTTCACTTCGAGTCTAGAGTATTCGCAGAATTTCACACCTAAACGACGACACGATAAACGCGCTCGCCCCGCAACGTCGCAGATGCGAAAACGCTAAGCTTATATCCGAAATTTATGGAACGTTGGCGCGTGTATCAAGATTAAAGCGTTTCCTTATTTCAGAAAACGGATGCGAGTAGAAATAACCTTTCAAGGTGAACGTGAAGCTTTCGAAATTTATTTGCAATATTTGACGCGAGCACGTTGCTATATGCGTATCCAATATCGCGTCGACGCCGCCGAAAGTTCACGTCGTCGCTTTGTCCGCGCTTACATTTACATATTTTAATAAAGGGCGCGATAATACACACGCAGACGGATGAATAAGTACGTGAAATATGCGGCGGTTTTATATGTATAGATTCCGCGAGTTTTTTTTTTAATATTTTTGTAGAAACGTTTAAATTTTACTGGCACAAGTGCAGGGCGGGGAGATGATTTTTTTCTCATTATTTACGCACTATAATAATATACTGAAGCTCAAGCCAGACACAACGAAAGAACGGAACGATTAGATTCTAATGATAAAGGTAAAAATTCTTTCAGCGAGGAGGAATGAATAAATTTATAAGGTTGGTTCGCTTTACCACAATTTAAATGTCAAGTTGCGGAAAAATTGTGCAAATGTGGACTGCTCGATTTGACATTTTTTAACAATTCAGTGAATGCATCTCTCGTGGATCAAATGGGCTTGTTTTCATTCGGTTTCTCGAGAGGCAGCAAGAAGACCAACTTCTTAACTTTCTTGTCCGCGAAAAATTGAATCAACTGAGCTGCCTCGTTCTGTAATCTTTGCAGATTCACGTGTGGAACATCGAGCTCCAGCTCGCCAATACTACAAACAACCGCGTCGCCAAATGTGGGAACCTGCATTGCCAGCATTATGATCCTCGCGACTGAGAGACCGGACGTTATTGTGGCCGACGAATTAAGCCACCTAATTTCATCACGCTGTGGCCACGGTATAGAACGAATTGCCTGACTAAGGTACTAATCGGTCCATCACCAACCATCACGTATCCCTGTAAAATATATAGGGTATGGTTGCCTGACTCCAGAATATCAAGCGGTCCTTCTGCAACAATTCTCAAATTCGGTCGAATCTGGTCCTTCAAATGCTTAATTTGTTTGAGGGTCTGTAGTTAGGACCGCACCATTGGTGTTTATCCGACAATTTCAGCTGCACTGGTGTTCCATTGTATTTTCCAAGCGAATCGCGAAATATGTCGCGGTATTGAATCAGCTCTTGGCATGCCCAATTATATTGGCACTTTGTAATTTCTTCTACCCTAACATGGGAACCTTCAGAACTGCCTCCTCCAGATTTGAACGAAATGTTGCCCAACATTTTGTATATAGTGGTAGCACACCACAACCAAAATCTTAGCGGCCCGTTTTGAGTTTAAGCTTAGGCCTGTTCAATTAAAGTTCTGAAATTTATGCCCAACGGCAGTAGGAAAAAATGATTTTTTTTAAAATTAATGGCCTAAAGTTCTTATTTGGTAGTATTTTACGAGATAAACAAGAGAACTTATATCGACTTTTTGCATAAATTCAAAATTGAAGGCGCTACTGCATCAAATGCTTTAAATGTAATTTTTATCTATTTTGTCTGTCGTATCCTTTGAGTATATATCTCCTGGAGTGATAGAAATGCTAGTTCAGTGGGTATAGCGTTAGAGGGCGCTTTTCAGTTGTAGTTGATGCCCGAAAGATCATCAATAGTCATAATATAATATCATTATTGTTTTTTTATCCGCGTTTTTACGCGAAAAAAATTATTTTTATAACGTGAATTACTTTATTACTAATTACTAATGATTTATAAACGGATTTGTTTACTTTATCGTAAAAAAGAAAATTTATTCAGGGTTGCTAAAAAACCGTTTTTTATAATAAAAAACAAAAAACGGTTTTTTATTGTTTAAAAACAGATTTTTCGTTTTAAAACAAAAAACCTCCATGAAAAAAAGAACGTGTTTAAAACATTGTTTAAAACTAGTTTTAAACAGTTTTAAATCTGTTTTTTTTTGTTTTTTTGTTTTGTTTTTTTTTTTTTTTTTAGTATTCAACTATTCTAAATTTATAATGTTTATGCTCCTCACAGTAATTTCATAATTGAATAAGAAAAAATTAAGAACCATAGTTGTTTAATTTTCACTTGAGCCCTAAGCACTACGAGCATGGAGAATCCAGCAAGCATTCCCGGAATTCGTTTAATAATATTATCGTCTAACACCTGTCGTGAGTCTTGACCAAATTCAAATAAGTCAACTTATTTCATTCCATAAAAATTAAATTCAAAATTTCACATTTAGCCAGCCATTATACCCTTGATGACCTTGATTTCTCAAGTTCTCAAAAGTTCAAAACATTTGAAAATGGAAAATGGAAATTTGAAAAAAAATTTGAAATCTAGAAAATGCCTGAATTTTGTTTTTGTTTTTATTTTTTTTTTTTTAATGTTTAAAACATGTATCTGAAATAAATAAATAAAAGAAACTAAAGTATCAAGTTCAGAAATAAAAATTTTCAACTTATTTATTTAAAGCATGAATATTGAATACTTCCCGTGATTGTTTGGACTTCAGTGAAATGAAATATAATTAATCAATAAAAACAAACTAAAATAATTATGAAAACAAGAAAATTTTGACAAATAAAAGTTTTTACTTATACACTTTTACTTCAGTTTTTAAGGATTTTTCATTAGCTTATCAAGTTATCACACCACTCCGGGCATCAACTATAACTGAACAGCGCCCTCTAACGCTATACCCTCGCATATAGCGAAATCGGCTATTTCTATCACTCCAGGAGATATATACTCAAAGGTCGTATCCACGCAGAAGACCTCCTTTTCCATTAGGGTTAAGGTTTGACGAAAAGATTTTGCAATATGTTTTTCCGATTCATTCAACTCTAGGTCTTTCGCCAAATCATTGTATTTGCTATCATGCGTAGATAGCAGTGGTAACAAAATGTTTATGGAAGAGACGGGCATTTTTTTGATTCGTAACGAAAATGAAAATGAACATTATACGAATTATTTTACTAATCTACCATTTAAAAGAAATGCTTGGCAAATTTTCTAAACATTAATTACATATCATCATTTACTATAAATTAATTCTTATTAATATATAAGAATACTTAACACTGATGAAAAAGGAAGTCTTTTGTGGGTGAGAGCTATACAGTCTAATTTCAAACCATCCAAAAGCTAGGTTTTGCGCCTTGAGTGCACGAATGTATAACTTATTTTCTTTATTAATTTTTAAAATATTTTTGTAGCTTGAGATTTTCATTATTTCGTTATAAATTTATAAATTTCATCAATGAAATTGAAAATAGACATGCGATTTCATATTTCGATTCATTGTTGCTCCTTCATTTTCAAAGATAGGCAAAAATGATGCATAACTTTTTTTATTATTCTCGATGTGAGCTATAATTTAAAGATGTTAAACCAACATTTTATCTCAAAATTAGGATCTCATTGATGATTAGTGTGTTGTGAAATTCAGAACTTTGATTGATCAGACCTAGGCTTGAACTCAAAACGGGCCTCTAGGATTTTGGTAGTAGGATATTACCCCTAAGTACTACACATCAGGCAACATTTCATTCAAATCCGGAGGAGGCAGTTGTGAAGGTTCCCAAGAAAGTAAATCTCATTACCAGTTTTCCTGCGAACTGGTCTGTATTTAAAAATCGAAGTTCCTCCGTTATGTTCTCATTTATAGGAGTGCAAGTCGCTGTGTCTTCTTTCAAGTTAATTTCTATGCCATTTTGTCTCATTGCATGACGGCCAATGATGAGTACGCAATTGCACTCCAAGAGTATATAGAATTGTATTTTTAATGGATGTTGCCCGAATTTCAATTCTGTTATTATATGGTAAGGCATTGCATTACATCGCCAGTATTTCTATCCTTTTTTCTATATAGATTTCTGTAAATGAAATGAGAAAAAACAATTAATTCACCGTAAGTGGAGCCAAAAATAAAATTTTTCATCATTTCTATGATCTCTTTAGATAGTCTTTTATAGATATATTATGAATGAAACATTTCTTTTTATGGGAGTCATAATGAAATGCTGTCATATCTCCCTGTAAGCACTGATCCAGTGCGCAGCAGATAGTTACTGCGACTTCATCACTACATGTATTCAGTACCCGTTGGTTCAGAAATTTTCTGATCGCCGTATGTTTTTTTCTTCGTGAGGAGCCACATCATCCGGGTATGACAGTGGTACTACATGGATGTGGCTTACTTCCACCATGGCAAGTCTCCTAAATGCAGCTTGGTAGATTTTTATATGATATTTTCAATCGGTTCGTTCAGTTCCTGGATATCAAACTCCCCTAAACACACGGTCGCTGCCTCAATTTTCAGGGTTTTTGTTGGCCAACGCTGTGTTCCAACTCGAGCGCTGCATCCCGAAAAGAGCTACAGTGACCACTTTACCTGGTTAAATGATACCTTTTCCGCTTTTTTGAAGGCAGCATATCGCGCGCTCGTTTATTTCCGAACATTCGTAGTAAATGAGATATCCACATCCCAAGTCATTTTGTAGATAAAATGCCCCCAAACTATTTTCAAAATACTTCCTCTTTTGGTTTTCTTCAAAGATATTTTTAAAGTTAACATGATTAAGGTATTAGATGTTTATTCTTGAGTGATGGATTTTTCTTGCATTGTTAAAAATATGAATTTCGAGTAAGTTGTAAAAATAATTGTAGGTATATAGGGCCTAAGCCACAGAAGTGGTAATCTGGGATCAGACCAGACACAATTTCATCGATAATATTTTTAGCAGTAACGCACTTCAGAGTAGTAGAGACAAGAGACGAAAGCTTGAAAATTTCAACTTTTCAAATTGTTGTTAAACATTGGGCTCAATGTCTACTGTGCATCTAAAAAGCATTCCTCAATATCCCACCTAAACCAGGCAGCAATGCGCAAAGCTCAGCTAACCTAATACCTCCACGGACGGGCATATCGATACCGAAGGCAATACCAGTACAGCTGACACCATCAATTCACCGCGTACTACTCGGCAACTGTCGCTTAACACACGACCAGATCCGCATCGCAGATACCGTAACAGTTGCGTACTTGAAGATGAAGAAGCACTGGAGAGAGGAAAAAAGTATATTGCGCTCGTTATCGAGAGCAGCCTTTCCGCGACGTTATTATAATAGACAGCGATCACTCGACGATGAAAGGAAAGATGTTAAAATACACAACATATTCAGAAGGAAGTACTACCTAAACGGGTGGCCTTTGATTTATACGAAGCTTTTGTTTTTAGTCACTATGTGTGGCATACGGTTTAGCGATCTCTTTACAAGGGCGTATTGACGCGCAATGTACACGTCGACAATGGCACGAAATAACCATACACTTATATTATATTACAAGATCGGTGGCACTCCAAACGCTTCGAGTACGTCAACTCGAAGCACACGCCTCGTGCTTTATCTGTTGCCAAATAAGCCACGTCTAGGTGGTCTCCGTGTGCCATCTACGTAGCGCTGGTTCCTATATTACGCCACTTAAAAGGGCATTTGTACGGGGCAAAAATCATCGACGTCGACCTCCGAAACGACGCGAGTTTTTCATCGAATCGTACGACCTTACGTATTCGCGGCCACTTCACCGTCTATACCGTCATGATCTAAACGATTTAATTACAAAAGCGTTAATTTACGAGATAACATCGTTCATTTCGGCGCAGCGATGCTATTAAGACTCTGCACAACACAAACGTTTATACATCGGCGACGAAAACGTCCCGGAATATTTGAACTTGGACGATAAGCCCATTCAATTCACAGCTCGACGAAATTAACGCGCCAACAAATGGCGGCGGTCGCCTCTCTCCGGTCATGATAAATGGAAACCGTTCGAACTGTCGTTTAGCTTTTTATTTGCACGTCGAGACGGCCCTTCCACGATGTCTTCAGATGGGGGCAAAAAAAATCTACGAAAATTCTACCCTCGCAAAAAGCTTATTTTAAAATGACACATTATTACGTTCGCAGCTCGCAACTTTTTAATTTCAAAATTTACCAACAACAATAAAGAGAATATATTTGCCGACGCCCACAGCAATTAGAACTATAAAGTTTATTTTTTCGCGACTCGAACGCGCGAGCAAACTTTTTATCGTCGTATTCTACGTCTTCGTCGACGCGATAAATATACCGAAATTCAGATAATTCACCTTTTTCTCCCTCACCTTCGTCGCCGACGCTCGCTTTTTCGCCAAACTTTTTATAGTTTCGAAAAAATAAAAAAAAATACTTCATCCTTTTCAAAAAAAAAAAAAAAAAAAAAAAACAAGATAAGATGAATCGTTTACCAGGCAAAAAAAATACACATCGCCGGAGGCCCTCGAACTCCAACGAAAGGGTATCATTTTGACTTAATCTGCGAAGTTTAGTTCGCGAAACTTATTCTTTTTTTCGCTCGTTATCCCATACAGTTCGGCTCTCACCTTCTATACACCGCGAGCATTCTCGTAGTACAATGCAAAAATAAAAGGGGAAAAAAAATTAAAATTTTTTCGCTTCACAGTAATAACGTTGCCGGGTAAAATACGTTACGCGATTATCTAAGGAATTCATCTGCGCTAACGCGACTTCGCTGAAATTTCTACGGCGACCGAACGCGAATATTCAATTAATCATGTTCTCGTGGTTATTTCTTCTTCGCGGCGTTTCGTACGGTTTTCTTTGCTTTTAGTTTTTTTCCCTTTTTCGTGTAATCCGAATTGAAGTTGTTTTTTTTTACGACTTAATTTCCTTATCGCGGGTATGACATTTTTAATCCTTCTTTATCGTAACCGAGGAGGATTAGACTTCGCGTCCGAGGTGCTGACGAAGAAAGATTAAGTTATCCCGTGATGTGGTTTTGGTTTTTTCCACGTTAATTCGGGGGGCTTTCATTTCCACGGTATTTTTTCACGGGAACGCATTACGAAAAATGTAAAATATGACGCGCTCGTTTTGACTTCCTCGAAGAGCGAAATGAAAAATTGATTTTTTTATCACTATCGACCCCTTCGGAGTAGATACGTTAGGTATCGTCCGAGTGATAAACCGATGAATGAGTTTCAGGGGCAGTTTTTCAGCGGGAGAGATGTTTATCGCGTCAGTCTCGTCAGTATCTCTTGGGTGTTCGATCCTTACCTACCGAATGGTTCCGTACGAAGGAAGCAAATCATTAATAAAAAATCAAACGCAACAAATCACAACAACGGACGAGATATGAATCCAATAGAGCCTTCGACAATGCCTTTTTTCCCAATTTAGCTTTTTACACGGAATAAATGAACTTTAATTCAGTATCGAGAGGAAATCATGCGATATAGAGTTGCACTAGGTACGGTTAGGTTATTATTGTGGGGAATTGAAACGAGATAATTTTTTTTCATTTGATCTTCGTCGTCGTTGATATTATTTGCTACTTCAACGTTGCCGAAATTTTTAGTAGTTTTGGCATTTTCCAAATTCTGGCGCATTTTGATACTCCGTGATTTTTTTTCGTCCCCTGCCGACATTTATGCGATATTCTAAGTAATTTCTTGCAATTTTCTACATGTTTAAAGTTTCTCGTCATTTTTTTTATAGGTTTCAAAAAATTTCTAGGCAGTTTTCATTGTGCATAGTTTTTATATTTTATACATCTTTCCGCGTCTTTTCTGATATGTTTGGTCATTTGAATATTTTTATCTTTTTTAGAACATTTGTAGACTCGGTTAATAATTTTAATTTCAGTCATTTAGATACTTTTTTGTAATTTTTTATTTCTTTCTTCTTCATTATTATTATTTTTTTTTTTGAAAGCTTTCAGACATTTTCATCAATTTTCTCTGTTTTTAAATATGACTATTTTTGATGTTTCATGCTCGTCATGACACTTTTTATCAGATGTATCATAGTTTTATAACAATATTTTTGATCATTTAGATGTAATTTCGTCACCATGAATGATTTTTAGACCTTTTCAATAACTCTTGATGATGTTAACTACGCTTAAGTGTTCTCATTCTTCATAATTCTTGATTTTTTGACATTTTTATCATGTCTGATAGATGATATATATATACTCGTACATACTTATTCCATTTCTGGATTTTTTTTCTATCTCTTGAATATATCATATATGTTTTTATTGGTGATAAGAGATTTTAAATGGTTTCTGATTATTTTTATTACCAAGCAGGGTTGGGCAAAATCCGGTACAAAAGAATTTCAAATCCAAAATCATCTAAATAATATGATTTGAAATTCAAACTCTAAAATCCAACATCTAAAATCTAGCTAAAGAATAAAGATAATACAAAAAAAAAAAAACTGAAATAACTGAAAACGATTCTGAACTTCGAAAAGTTTTCATAATAAAATTAATTACAAAATATAAAATTAGTTTTATCGAAAATCAGATGGGCATCTGAACCTGAAACGTAAACACTGATCAACGGGTTTACCATCACTTTTCATTATTCACGCTTTTTTAGATATTTTTCATCATGTTTGAAAATATATAACCTTTTTTGTCCTTTCTAACATATTTTTAGTCTTCAAGATATACTATCTTTTTTTTTCCAAATAGTTATAGATATATGCATATATTTTTTTACTATTTGTGATTATACTGTTTTAAAATACGCATACATAATCATAGTTTTTGCATATCTTTATACACTTTTTATACATTTTTCGATTTTTTGGACATTTAGGTATTTATAATTTTCTTCTTTTTTGGAAAGAACGTTAAACATTTTTAATGTTCTTTTTTTATGATTTTGCCTACATTGAGATTTCTAATAATTTCCAATGTATCGGAGTTTTTCAAAATTTTTGCAACCACGTCAACAGTTTTCAGCTTTTTGTTAAATTGGGCATTTTTTGAACTTGTACGGATATTTTTCCTTCTTTCTTCGCAGTATTTAGATATTTTTAATAATTCCTTATGCTCATTTAGTCTTTGGAGTACATAATTTTTCACAATTTTTTTGACGTATATTGCTCAAATTCAACAGTTTTCAGACATATTTTTCGTCAATTTTTGGACTTTCATAGAAATTTTTTAATCATTTTTCACACATTATGCTGCTCCAAAGATTCCTCATTATTTTTAATGTTTCATGTTTTTTAAACATTTTCTTTTGTTTTGGTCCAACATACATTTTCAATCACTTATGATATTTTTTTCTATATCCTTTTGCTAGTTTTTGAATATTTTTCATTATTATTCACAGGGGTGCGGCGAAGCCACATTCATGAGGAGCAATTTTTCGTAAGCAATTTTAGGGGGGGGGCGATTTTTTTTTTAATAGTAAGCTGTACTTGGTGCTTAAATTTGGGACAAAATTTAGAAGAATAAGTGTTTTTATTTTTGAAATTTTTCTAATAATAGAAGTAATAATTCACGAAATGAATTACAACAATTTTTTTTTTTAATTTTTATTTATTTATTTATTTGATGAAACGTTATAATGTATAATTATGTAAATTCATCAAAATACTCGTATCTATTTTGGTGAAATGGCATTTTAACTAATCCGCAAAAATCACGTAGTCTCATGCGTATGAAAGGGTCTCTCCTGATAAGGTAGTGAAAACGGCCCTTGACCCAAATTTGGTCACAAGTAGTCCTAAATGTTGCCCTCGATGAAAAAACTCCCCAAAAAAATTTTTGACCCCCCACCCCACCCCTTCCTGAAAATCGACTCCCATATGTCGAAAATTCAATATTTTTTAACTCTGGATGGGATGGATGAAAAATTTTGAAAATCTCACTATTGATAGGCATTATATAAGTACATTTGTGGAAATTTTTTCAAATTTTTCGATTCATATTTTCTTGAATTTTTTAGGCTTCAAAATTTTCAAAAAATTGTAAACATTTTTTTTGACGGGGTACATGGCTGAATATTTTTCCCTAATTAGCTCGTACTGTAAGGTACAACATGATAATATTTTCAACCTCCCGGGTGGAAGTTGGTCAAAAAAAAATGAAATGTGTAACAAGAGCGCCTATTAAATTCACTTTTTTACATTTCTTTTGCGAACAACGCGTTTTAGAGAAAAAGTAATATGATAATAAAATGTAATTTTATTTTATTTTACTGTATAATATTCTGCAAATATATATGATTCATAATTTTTTATTTTTCATGATTTTCTTGACATTTGTCGTCATGTTTAACAATTTTCAGATATTTTTATCATTTTTTCGGTCTTGAACATTTTTCGGTCATTTCTTTGTCATTATCGTTAGTTTGTGTAGTATTTGTCACTTTTGACATCATTTTTTGCATGTAGTTCAGATTTTTTAAAACATTTTCACAATTTTTGTTTTATAACATCGAATATAAATCATCACTTTTCACGTTCCATGATTTTCTTGACATTTATCGTCATATTTAACAATTTTCAGACATTTTTGTCACTTTTTTGGTATCTTGGACATTTTTTGGTCATTTCTTCCATCACGTTCAACTTTCCTAACATAATTTTAGTCCTTTCGATTTTCTCAAGATTTTTCATGATTCTCGCGACTTTCGAAGTATAAAATCATTTTTTATGTTTCGCGATTTTACTGATATTTGTCGTCACATTTGAAATTTTTAATTTATTTAATTTGTTGTAATTTCTTGGTGCCTTACACATTTCGTTATCATTTTTTTTTTATCACGTTTGACAGGTCATAAAATAGAATTTTTTTCTGACATCTTTTTAGCCTCACAAATATTTTTATGTCTTTCTGGACGATTTTTGCAGCCTTCAAAGTACATCATCGTTTTATCACAATTTCTTCGACACGTGACACTTGTGATGTTGTAGTCACTGCTGAAAATTTATAGGTAATTTTTTGCGATTTTTCAGTCTTTTCGACATTTTATGACCTTTTCAGCTCTCTTGGCTCAATTTTTTCACACTACCCGGAAGCTCCATGAAGTGAAACCAACATTTTTACAGATATCCTATACCAAACATAGCGGCGCTGTTCTCTCTAATTTTCACCACTTTCATTCATTTGCCCATCTCTTCTTCTACAAATACCTATATCTACAATACAAAATACCAAAATATAAACGAATAAACAAACCCCAACGCATTTTCATCACAAATACGACCACGTTCCCGCTCTCCGCCATCATCCACTCTTTGCCATAACCTAACACAGCGCTCTAGGTGAACTATAAGGGAAAAACAAGGTAAAAATTTTCGCTCCTGTTGACCCGCCGATAAGATCGATACGATATAGAAAGTGGTCGCGTGTACTGTGGCAAAGTACTTGGCCAAAATCCGACCGAGGGTATATATCGGCGCGCGACGCAATCTAAATGAAAATTTTAGCGCTTCTATAGGTATTCAGTAGGACAAAAAAAAACTAAAAAAAAAAAAAAAAAACGCGACGACTCGCGAGAACAATATGCGGTACAACCGAAGGAAGGAAAGAGAGGTGAAAAAATGTCAGAAAGTAGATTGGTAGACATTCAGACACCATTGCCGGTTGTTCAATTATTGTATAAATCGGCCTAACGAGTGGTACGCGACGAGTTGAAAGTAGAGAGAGGAACGTAGCGTCGAAGAAGCCGGGAAAAAAGAAGGGAGATTAAAAAGAACACGATCGTAATGGTCCGAAATATTACAACTTTGGGGGCGGCGTTAACCGTAAAAGTGGGCTAGGATCAAGGCGGCGCTACGATGGCGCTCGAACTGGGACCCGAGTGTGCACGACCGATGCCGTTTCGGCCCAACGTATAATCATATTCTCCTAGTTTCGAAGAACGTTTGACCAACGATAGGGTTTCCCACGCGGTATCTTATCGTATTTCAATAACCCTTTGCATATATGTCGCGATAAAAATATTTAAAAAAAAAAAAAAAAACGAATTTTACCGGTGTCTTTTTCGTTTTTCGAGTCATTTTTACGCCGATCGATCGAACCGTCGTTTATCATTTACAACTAGTACGTATGAATTGCGCCAAAAACCGGTATAATTTCGGGTATAAATTCGATTTGTTTTTCAAAGCCCCAAGTGTTTCGGCCGCGAGTATTACATTTTCATTCGTATCCGTAAATGTCACCGAATAGACGCGCTATAACGTTTTTCATTTCGTGTACTGTTACACTGTGATTTTTTTCTCTTTTTTCTTTCATTGCATTAATATTGATAATAGTTTCACACTTGAATATCTTTTATTTACGATTTGTATCTGTATATGATGTGTTATTGCTGAATCAACAATCATCTTCGGAGTAACGCAAACACGACCCAACAAGGTACCGGTAACGTATTTTACACCTACTTAATGATTGTAATTTATAGTTCTAATATACACAGATAGAGCTTTAGAAAAATTCCAAATAAGGTTTTCCAGTTTTCCGGCTATTAGAACCCAACCAACAATGGTACCTACCCACATATAAGGAATTAAGAAAACGTATTTGTTCATCAAAATTTTATACATATACTTGAAAGACCATCAGAAACCTCTCAGAGAATTATTTGTTATCCATCTCCTATAATACAACCCAATATGAAAGAAGTCCACTGCTACACCATAATCTAATCCCTATAAACATACACCTTTCGAGCATTCGAATCTTTCTTGTCAAAACAAACAGTAGGGGATCCACGTTCCTATAATGCTTAAAAATTGAAACAACAAACGAGAGAAATTCTTATATCCAGTTCATACAGGTTGACGACCTTTCAATATAATTTAAGGCACTAGCTTATGCAAATATTATCGAACCATAACTTATAACTTCTCGTAATTTGAAGAAAAAAAAGCGATCAAATGAAAGATAAACCATCGAAATAATTCACTCATTTCATTTTGATAAAGGAGAGATAACCATTATAGGTGCCTACAGACAACGATAAGACGTGTGGAAAAATTTACCGAAATTAATAAAAAGCAAATTGAGTCAATCAGATTTACCCACGTCCGAATGGATTTTTTCAATATTAAAAATAAAATAAAAATAAGAAGCAATACTTCGAAACTTATAATGACCACGTGAGAATAGATATACGTAGAAGCAGAGTTATCATGGCCATATCATTACACGTTACCTAGAGCCTAACGATTACAATTCGATTGTAATATCGTCTAATCACCGCACAAATGAGATAACGAGTATACGTATAAGTAAGATCTAAAAATAAAGCTTATCGCAAGCGTACAGAAATTATTGATATCCGAGAAATAGTCTACTTCGGTTGAGTTTTAAACTAAACGTATAATACGAGCAAGAAGATTTACAAAATTATGTCGATAAGATATACTTGATTAGTCGAATAATGATTCTAACACATCTATAGAATAGTTATGAAACCATATACAATTTGGAAAATATTCGAAATTTCAAACACACAGAACTCAGCGATAGAAAACTCTCATACAATGAGTCCAAATGATTTCACGCTGAATGAAAAGAAATTAGCGATTATTTCCCAATATTAGGTGAATCGATGAAAACAATCACCATCGGGTAAAGGTCACTAAACCTTAAGTATACAATTTTTATTTTACACTTGATAAATATACCCGAAATTTAGCTAATTTATCCAGTCGTCAAGAGTGTGCTGAGCCATTTGGGGGGCTCCACGATAAATACCTTGAAAAGGTGCCGAGAGTCAGTGGGCCCTAAATGAGACTTCAAACTTTTTTTTGAGTGCATTGGAAAGCTATCCGAAGAAAACGAAAAATCTTAATATGGAGAGTTGAAATTTTTTGTATAACATCAATTTTTACTCAACCAAGTATAACCTATTTAATTAAGCAATTGATCGTTTCTGGAATTTTTTAATTTTTGTTAGCCAACTTATCGATAACTTTCGCATCTGATGATCGTTAGATCTTCCAAGCGTTCTTCTTCCATCGTCGATCTAATTCTTGTTTTAATTAATTTTATATTGGAAAATGTCCTTTCTGCGGAGGCTGAGGAAATTGGTAATGTACATACGGCCTTGTAAATTAAAAAAATATTTGACAAAGATGACTTCAAATCATATCTGGCTATCATGTTAAAAATCTGTAATGCGGTAAACACCTTATTTTCGCTACTTTTGGCGGTTTCTTCATAACTTACTGATGCACAAGTAAAATTTCCTGATATAAATGTACCTACTAGCAAAATTAAGTACAAGTAGTTCAGCTGAATTGAATCTGTTAGGTGTATAAAGATAAATTTGATGGAGTTTTTTTTACTATTTTCTAACCTATATTTCTACCGAATTGTACGACTTAATTACACTTCTTGTCATACTAAAAGAGACCCTACTTTAAAGAAGTCCACAACTCGTGGCCCCAGGATATTATTCTGAGTCGTTACAAGGTGAAAAAGCCGCTGCCAGTCGTGGTTTTCATCTTTGATTCACTAATATTTGGAGAATGATTCTCAGTTTAGGTAATCATATCATTTTCTCACAGTAGAGTATACCTATGATCGCGAAATCCTCTGCACTGAAAACAAATTTAATTTTTTAATTTTTTCAATTCTTTTACAAAGAAAAGGGAAACTGAGATATTACCGTATATTGTTCTTCAACAATTTCCATAGTTCACGAGATTTTTTCCATTTTTTTATTCATCATTTCGATGTACTTGGTAACACTGATTTCTGAATGAATCTATTTAAATGATTTAATAACTAGAAACAAAGGAAGAAAATATAAAATAAGTTTAATGAATAAATACCTAATATTTTTGATTACTCAACATCAAAATGAAACAAAAAAAAAAAAAAAAAAAGAATAATTCCATGTAATTTCTTAAGCACAAAATTTAATTTCACGTTCGAGTGTACTAAAAGCATTTGAGCACACCGTATTAGTCGAAGAAAGAACGCTTCTTTTTTTCAAAAAAATTTACAATATTATTTACAAAATTCGGGGAAAAGAAGGAATAATTTTCGATAAAAATCAGCGATTAATAAATAAACAAAAATATAGGTTTTGTCGATATTATAGCACAAACTTAGAAACTGAGAAATTTCTAATTAAAAAACGAACATATGATTAAAGTTCGGTTGCACTTTGCCCTTTGATTTACCACTGAATATTTTGCTTTCTCTCGAAAATAGTGTGGCACGAGGAAACGCATATGCGAAGTCTCATTGCCATACGATGAGTAAACTATACACGTTTAATTATTTTTTCTCCGATACAAAATGGATATTTCGAAGTATTCACGTACCCGATACTTCGCTACGTACGAATGTTCAGTCACGAATTTTAATCGATGAGCTTTACCACATAGCGAAATCCAATAACCATTGGTTACCGTAATTTCCTTATTAGAGATCTCGAGTGCTTATTTATCCTACCAATATAATTTATCTATCGATTTTACATTATTGAGTTGTTTTTAATTCGATATCACGATGATTTAAAGCCTCGTCGTATAGTCAATTTTCTTCATTAATATAAATTCTTCCTCAAAGCTACACTTTCGCATACACCGAATACTCGCAGATGGAAACCTCGTCACCTTGAGCGCACTTCCACGCATATCGTCCCCCTGCAAAGGGTTAAGGGGCACGTTGCGAACGGAGAAAACGCAGCAGGACATAGATTTCGGAAACTTCCAAGCTCCGGTCATCGAATAAATCGTACGACCGGTTCACGCAGCGCGCGGGAAAATATACAGGCGAAATCGTATTACAAAGGAGTCTTTTAAAAATTTCACGCTTAATTACCGCACCCGGGTGTTTTTTCATTCATTCGTCGCGATATAAGCTCTCCATTGGCTTCCCCACTTATACGAACGGATATGTATGCAAGGGTTGTATAATATACAAACAAAACCCTAAATAACGTATTTTCTCGTTGTATCGGCCCACCAAATCGTGTAAACATGGTTTACGAGGGTTCGAGCGGCAATCGACGTTTCCATTAAAATTCGAGGCGTTATTTCCACAGGATGAAATTTTGACCGAAATTTTCGCTCGACTGGCAGAGAAATAATTAACGATTTCCTTAACCTTGAAGGTTGTTCGCGGAGAGAGGTGACATTTCCTGTCGGCTTTCTTTAACGCATTTTAAGCCGTTCGATTATATCGATCAAAGTTGCATATTTTTTTATTAATTAATTTCGGCCGGTTCGAATTAAGTGCTGACAAATTTCAATAGTTATATCGATTAAGGTTGCATATATTTTTTTTTTTTATTAATTAAGTCTGCTCGGTTCGAATTATGTGCAAATAAATTTTACCAATATTTTGAGCATAAAAATGCTAGACGAGATTTGCCAGTTTTTTGATAAAGAGAGAGAGAGAAAATGAATGAGAAAAAGATTATATTTGAATTTTTTTTTATAAAGATTTCCTATTCGAAAAATTACCTATATAAAAATCGCTCATTATTATTAATGAAATGCATTAATTAAAAATAAGAAAAACCTGTGTTTAGTAAACGATATTGTGCTAAAACAACGTTTATACTGACGAAAATTATGCCTACAGTGTCGATAGTAACACGATCACTTATCGTGAATAATGAATTTTTTCAGAAGAACTTATGCATTGTTAATGCCTCAACACTGTACAGCTTTAGGGTAAAAGCAGTAATGGATTTAGGCACAGATAACATAAGCTGCAGCCTTGAGGGTCAAATAATTCTGAAGCGATCATCAATACAATTATGAAAAAAATAAGATTACACTTTTTAAATTTTTATTTATATTTTTTTAAAACATTTTTTCATTTTTTGATCTTATTCATTATGTTTGGAATTTTTTAAATACATTTTTCTTCCAGTTTTGGAAGTTTTTTGAAATTTATTAAATGCCATAATAGAACTTCACCTATTACCTGTTGGTGTTTAGTCGTACCACATATCTTGCAGTTGAGGCCAGAGGTACGAGCTTGAGAATAAAAGAGTTAAATTTGAGAGACAATATTAGAGCGCTGTAATAAGGTTAGTACAGCTGCATTTTTGAGGGTATCTGGTAGTGAGTCTGGAAAGTTCAAAAGTCTACGAATGTCGGAAAATTTTGAGCAGGAGGTTATAAAATTTTTTTCATAATCCATTAATTGCGTATTTTGCCTTCTAAGTGAATACGTAGAAAATTTGAAGGCAACTTTTTTTAAAAATTATCTCTAAAAAATTTTAATTAATTCTAATCAATTTTTTCTTAAACAAATTTTTAATATTTGAGATTTTTCTTCATTCTAAAAATTTCTTTATATTCTTCAAGGATTTTTTTTTTCTATTTTTAATGTTAAAAAAATCTAAAAATTAGGTACAGTTTGGAATGTTTTTTTTTTCAAGCCAAAAATTTTATTCGGCTTTTACTCATAATCTAAGCTTCATAAGTCAAAGAATTACCTGTGATTTTTAAATTATTTTTCCTCATTCTAACAACCTCCGAGAAAAACCAAAAATCATAATATTCAATTTATCAAGTATCCATCCAAGTTTCTTCTTTACAATCACATTGTGTATTTTGGAGCTGTATGGGGGAGAGGTTGATTAATCCTGTAAGAACAGACATAATTACAAATCACAGGCATAAATTGAATTTGGGCTTGGAAGGGCACATTTATAAATCTGTCACTTATTGAAAGCAAATAGTGAATATATGATGAGCTCAAACAATAAACCCTAAAATTCCAATTGAAATTATAGCATAAATTATATTAATTTTTCTAAAAATTTCAATTTTTCCTGTTTCTTGGTTTATAATTTGTGATATAATTCCAAATCCAGGTAAAATTAAAATATAAACTTCTGGATGACCGAAAAATCAAAAGAGATGTTGGTAAAGAATAGGATTTCCATTTCCTAAAGGATTAAAAAAATTTATATTTAAATTATTATCTAGAATAATTATTGTAATAGCTCTATCAAGCGTAAATTGGCTTAGTCCCTGGATCATTACGAGCCTACCTGAACTTTCTTTAAAATCATATGCGTAAAATGTAACCTTCCAATAGATCAAGTCAAGGATTCAGAATAGAATCATTACGATCATGAGGCACTGAACGAAGCCAGCACCTAGGTATTCATTGAGCCAGTTTGTGAAAAACTTCCACGAATCGGCAAAGATTTTGCGGCCGATGTCAATTCTTTTGGAGCTTCGTGCATTCATTTACCATACAAAATAACGATCCGTCTATAAAAGTGGAAAAGCTTCGATCGCCAGCAAAAAAAAAACCAACAAACCTAGAAAAGGACTCATCTTCGTATATCGTTACATGTCAGAAGAGAAAATCAAGCACACTTATCGATGTAATTAAAGCGAACGCACGTAGATACGCTACATTGGAACAACTCGTCGCTACCATTCATACGTCGTTTTACAACATTGTCAACGCTCTATGCACTAAAGGTTGTGCCTTTAAGCGTTGAAAAATTAAAAATCCAATCGACCGGTTTCGAATACCGACGTTGGAGCTTTCGAGTGAAATCGCGACCGATGAATGGACGGTGCGCGAACAATATCTCGCGAGATCCCACAGGAGTAACATATTCAACGTATCGACGTGGTATTTAGGGATTTTTTTCTTCATCCGAGCTCATCTACAATTGATTTTTTTTCGGACTTAGCGCCAGTCAGGCGCTCGAGTGTCCGGTGTACGGTTATAAGGACAAATAGCGCGTTTTTATCGTTTTACCACCCGACGATTTTTACCTAAAGACTGGCCAGGTTTAGCGTCGTTCAACAACGATAAGCTGCTCTGGTTCGAATAGCTTATGGTGTCTAATCGACGTCGTATAAATGCAAGGACAACTTCGGACGGTGATAATTACGGGTGCCCCATTTCGAAGGCATACGTGGGGATCGTTGCTCTTGTATTGGACACGTGGCTATATGTTGGAAAATAACGACTGCTTTCTAATATACGATTTGGAGACATGATTTGTGAATGGAAGCTTCGAAGTGGTGGGTAAAATGTTGAAAAGAACAAATTACGACCGAAGCTTCACCAAAATCGTTTTCATTCGACAAATACGATAAACTGATGATGAAAAAAATGAAGCATGATTTTCAAAATACAAGCTACATATTGACGAGTGTTGCTACTACCATAATCAAAAAATTAAGTGTAATAACATAAATACGCTTCAATTTTTATTATTTAAAAAACAAGGTGTTTCATTCTTCACGGAAATTGGGAGAAAAAAATTCGAAATTCACACTTCTTGAGTAAAAATCATGTTTTTTCATAATTTTCATCATCAATAAAAAGTTCACTTTCATTTTATTACATTCATGTATACTCATCACTCCTAATACACCCTGCATCGGCCAATACGAAGTGGGTACCGATAATATGGATTTACTTCGACTGAATAAATTGAAAAAAATCCCACACTCGAAAAAAAAATCAAAATCAACCCCTCACTCAGATTTAAAAAATCAATTTCACTCTCTTTCCTTCCACACTTGTGTCACCACTAGAGATGAGTGAAAATTTAAAGTAATAAGTTACCAGTAATTTACCACAGTAAGTAACAACGAGATAAATTTCTGGGATTTTGCAGTTATAGAGATGGATGGAAATTTAAAACGGAAGTTACTTGGGAAAGTTTCTGAGAATAATCTCAAACTTTCCTGATGACCAATAAATTTCTCAAATTTTCTAAAAATTTAGAAAATGCCAACAAACGCGTTCTAAAAAAATATTTGCGAATTCTAAACACGACAATTTTGGTTACAATCCGACAAATGATTAAATGCGAAGTACTTAATCAGTAGCCAGTAAATCGGTATTTATACTCATGAAGTCATAATTTTATTGAACGAAAAAGTGAACAACACTTCCATTGACTTTAAGATAAACTAAATAATGTATTTTTCGTATTTAAAACGAATTTTCTTATTTTCGGATTTAAATACCTTTTTCCTAACCTCTGCTTGGGACATATATTTTTTTTTGCTTTTTTGGGAAATGAGTGAGTCTGAAAATTCATAGTATTGGTCAAGTACTGGTACTGACAATTTTCTTCTATTCTCAAGTTACTTAAATTACAGGAAAATTACGGAAAATTACCGGTAAGTTTCCATGAAAAAAACTTCCAGTAATTAACCATCACCATTTGTTGGTAACTGTATAACAGGTTTTCGGGGTTCTTTTTCAAAAAAATTTTATTTTTGATAGGTTTTCTTCGCCAAATTAATTTTTTTATATGAATAAAGTTTTTTTTTTTATTTCAATAAATTACTTAAATTACCTTGACATTACTAGTAAGTTATCACTAATTTAACGGTTAGTTTGCGAAAAATAAATTACCGGTAATTACCAATCTCAAGTATCGCCTTTCCGTAAACATTCTACATTCCAAACATATCCATATCCCTTGTCGCTCCAATCATATCATTAAATTAGTATAGAATAAATCTTAATATTATCCGTTCAAATGAAAAAAGACGAAGGGAGAGAGCGAATCCTTCAGTTTTTTGAAATCATCAATCTAAAATGTTATACGATTCCTAGAGCTGAATTTCAAGGTAAAAATTTTCATCTCGCCAAGTAAATAAAATATTTTGATTATGCAAACATCAAAAACAGTGGAAGAATACAGCTGCATTGAATAGGCACTTGAATTTTTTATACTCATTAATTTTAAAATCTAAAATTGTTCCTACAACGTTAAAAATCTCTAAAAAACAAACGTGTCGAATATATCTCTTGAATTTTGTGAATTTCTTGGATACATTTTTTTTTAGTTGATTATCTCCAATTTTAATAATATTTTCGTCTAAAAAATCACTGTTACAATTTTCACTGTCTTCACTTGAACTTTGGTCGCCATCATTTTTTTCATATTGGTCTTGCCAAAATTCTTTCATACAGTTTGGAAATAATGCCGAAAAAAAGAGTACTCCTTTTTTTTTATTATTGAAGGAATTAGTTGACTATGCTTTATAATGTACCATCAGAAAGTCCATTTTTTTTTTCATTAATTCAAAACGTTTCATAATAATAATTTAATTAAATTTGTTAATAAAATTTTTATTGAAAAAATTATTAATAATAAAAGAATTATTAATTAATCTATAATTTTATTAATATATTTATTTTATTAAGATTAAATTTAATAAATATTATTCCTTATATATTTTATTTAACGAGAAATTTAACCACTCTGTTCACATTATATGCTTTATGCTCTTGGAACCTGATAGTTGGACAATTACGAGTAATTGTTGTGTCGAATATTACGACATATGTATTGATTTCAAAATTTCTATTTGGAAATAAATTTGTAATATTTTGTTTATTTGCTCTTTTTCGATAAGTGAAGCACTTTTAGCATCTTTCAACTTCTCTGACATTACTTCGACAAATTTCTTAGCAGAATTTAGAACCGCTGAAAAGTTTCCTTGTTTCATTCTTAAATTTTCGATGATCATATCAAATTGTCTCCAGGCTAGGAAAAATCTACATTCAAAATTTATACATATTTTGACATTGGTATAGTTACACAAAGAATACTGTAGTATGTGATGTCAACCAAAATTCTTCAAACGCATAAAACAATATGGTATAACCTGCCTATTGCGTTTTTCCCAATCCTATCTTACTCTATCGAATATATATGCTATACAGCGTCATAATTATTGGAAGCTCTGAAATACGTTTTTCTCAAAACTATGTTTTTCGTGAGAGACTTCCATCGCAGAATTGACAGCTTTTGAGGTTGTAAGTGTACTTGCTTCATGCAATGCAGTGGCACTAAGTATGTACAACTGATGTTTGGGAAATCGTGCGAATTTGGAAACCATTTAGAGTAAACCAAACGCTTACCTCTACTTTACAACCGCTTCGACCAGACCTCGATGATGACTGTCGTGGAACACAATCAAAAACAAAATGCTACGTAATAAAATCCCTCGAAAAATCAGCCCATCTAAATGGCGTAAACAAACGACTTCTCGATATAACCATGGCCCGAGGCCACTATATTGGGGAGACCGCATTCCCGGACAAATTTAATTACCCAGTCCACTCCGGTATCCATAAATGAACAAAATACCATCCAACCTGAGCAAATATAGTCTAGTAATGAGCTGAAAATCGACGTACGTCACTTTGATGTAGAAGACGACGGAATTTACGACTTTTCCACGTTAAAATTCGCATCGAAAAAAAAAAGACCCACTATGGTACGGTTTGTGGCCGAATGTAATAAAATCAAACCTCCTCCGATAAATTATCCCTTCGCGCCCCGAGAGAAGGTAAAGCGCCACGTATCTCTACAGGTAGATAAGGTCGAGATAATTACCAAAGACAAAACATCTCTCGCGATGCCTTACATTTTACATAATGTCAACCATCATCGGTCCATATTTATGGTCAATAAATGTAACCTTAACGCGGCGGGATTTGAGCTATTTATGCGCTCGCGTTCGCTACGCGCACAGACACCATTGTTAGGAGCAGCGTTTATTTTAAGGGCACGTAGACGCCAGGCCGAGCTCACGGGGGAAAAACATTAGCGAATTGTTATAATACGAAAAGGACGCTCAGCGGGATCTAGGCAGTGAAATAAGACCGAATCCTTGTATAGCAGGACATTTTTATACGCGCTCGGTGAATTTCTATATCAGCGGGATACCCGCGCCTATTCCTAGGAATTAAATCGCCGGTACCCGAATCCACACGAGGAAAGGCTTACAAGGATATGATTTTAATATACTAGACAATTTCGTAATCGTCGTTGTTTCTTTTCCTGTTTCAGGTGATACCAACGCCAGGGTGGGAGGGCGATGGAGATGACCAGCGCGGTGGAGACAGCCCCTAGTCACCACCGAGCTTGGTACGAAACCGTTGGCGTTCCGTCGGCGTCCAGAGGCGTCGTTAACGAAGATTCCGTTTCGGATAGTATGACTTCTTCGGTCGTCGAGCATATGAATTCGTTTTTCGCCGCTCACCACAATTCGGCGGCCGCCGCCGCCTTGGATTCGGCCGGACCGAGGGATTATCGGTCCACCGGTCCATATTCCAGAGATATGCTCGTGTCGTCCAGATACTATCACCAGCATTCGCCTTACGCTTCGGCTGCGGTTGCGTCCCATGGTAAAGTATTTTTTTTCATCTTCTTATTTTCAAATTAATTGTAACATTAACTTTGCATCTAGTTCTAAAATAATTATCGTATAGGAGTCGAAGTACTGATTTTTCGAGCGAAATTGGCGCTCTTTATATTGGAGTGGTAGTAGCAATGAGAAAATTTGATCATTCTAAAGGTCTCAACATAGACAACAGCCTTTGAAAAGTTGATTTTTTCTTACCAACTTTTTTAGGGTATCACTAAATCATCGAAGAGGCCAGAAAATGAGACCTCGTACAGATTGTCAATTTTTAGGCGAATTTTCAATAATCACTATACCTATTACAGTCTACCTGATTAGGGCACGAGAGGTCGGAAAAGGGACGATTTTCATATCGTTGCATTTCTAACCATGTAAGCATATGCTAGAGGTACAACTTTATCCAACATACACAATTTCCCCCTCCCCTTCCAACCTAGTAGCATAAACTGTAAGGATATTGTACACATCGGTTCTTCGTGGAAATACGTATTAAGAGGTACTTTCTTAAAATTTTTGATTTGACTCAAAATAACGGTTTGCCCAAATTTTGAGCGGAGCTGAAAACGCAGGCAAAGTCTCAATATTTTTGATTATGGTGGTATACGGTGAAGTGGAATAAGGATACCAACATATCCAGATTTTAGCTTCTCATGTGCGTATGAAGTACCGTATTTGTAAGATTCTCAAAAACAAAAATCAAATGAAAACAAATAAAAACAAAGAGGTGTTTCGAGATCTAATGCTGTGTACTCAACATGCCTCAGTCAACAATCAACTAATTGGTGGAATATTAAACTAAAAAATAACACGTCGTTCGCGTCCATTATGTAAGCTCTTCTCGGAAAATTGTTCGATACTGCGCAGTATGATAAAAAAATACTGCTCGTGTGTCATAGGCCTTAGTGTCTATATACACAGAAAATATAAAAATAAGTATAACAATAAATTATACACGAATGCATAAAAATTTTAAGATAACAGGAAAACAGTATGCGATGAAAAAAAAAATTACAGCACAACACCTTGGAACCTGCCCCATAAAATTTTAAGGAATTTTAGTTCTGAAATTTCTCCTCTCAACTCCTTCTAATGAAGTACTCAAATTGCATCTGAACTACTCCTTGCTCTTGCTGTGAATCCTGTCCACGGGTTCAATCTGATGACGGATTTGCCTTCGGATATTCGAGGATAGCTCTTTTAAGTACACGTTCCCGAACGATTTCGGCATTCTAGGACAGTTTTTAGAGGGGATCACTATTACTGTAAAAAAAAAACAACACACGGACAATTGAAGATACACTCACTTTGACAGGAAGGATTATGGTACTCAAAATATATTGGTAGGAGGAGGGGAATTTAAGACCATCATCCAATCCACTTAGGAAGTTCAAAGTTACTATTTAGGGTTAGTTGGGCACTTCAATATCGCCCATTGAATTTAACTCGAAATGGTCTGAAAAAGGCGACTGCTCAAATTTGATAAATCTGAGCCCCTACTATAATTACTGAAGATAAAATGTATGGTACGTGTGTTCCAAATCTATTTTCACAAATGATATTGAAGGAGAGAAAAAAGGCTTATGGATTTCAAAATATGGTGGGGGGTCGGAATTTTTTATCATGTTTCATACGATGGGATTAGCTCGAATGATCAAAATATTCAAATATTTCAACTTCTCAAGAAAACCTGGAGGAGAATTAAAAAACACCTTTGAAGGTAGGAGAGGGGACCAAATTTTTTAACAGTTTCCCATTCATCTTTTCCTTCTTTCTTATTTCTGAACGGTTTTCCTGTTGCGAGGACATCTTTCAATTCTTGAACCAGCAATTTTTTTTTTTTCATCCATGGTATTTATTGCTAAGGAAATTCATTATTTGGGAAGAGATGTTGACAGTAGCGTTGTTAAATGCCGAATGGACCAAATTTAAAAACCATCTATATCTTCTTATCAAATGTACCTAGAAACATAAAAGAGTAAAATTTCGCATATAAATTCAATATGGGACTGTCATACCAATCCTTAAGTTCAGTTCAAACTGGGCTCAAAATGGCGAATGAAGTAAAATTTGCAAGACGTTTACGAGGTCTCGAGAGCTGAAAATTTAAGTTTTATGAACTAAATTCAATCAGGTGAACCAAGATCTATGGCAGTTCGGCATTTCGGTGCATGGGAATCAATGGCATGTATGGTATGATATTCCCTATAGACAGTTCTAATATGTGCTATATTTCGTTCAGAAATTTTTTTAATCTTTTTATCGTGTCCCAGAGAGCTGGTAAAAAAGGTAGTAATTACATAAATTTAACTACCTTTAAAAATGAAAATAACAGATGAAAAAATTTTTTAGAAATTTAAAATGCTATATTACATTTTTTCAATTAAATTCCACTCAATGGGAAAAAATTTCGTATCACGTATTTAATTGTAATCACTTCGAAAACGGTAGCGAACGTTATTCGTTTATTGAAATGACATTAAATATTACAACCGCGATAACCTACCTGCTTCGGGGTACACAGTCGACTAATTAAACCAGTTTTCTCTGTTCCTTCCTTCGTACACGAATACGAGCATCCTTGTTTTTATTTGCCCATACGCCGACATAACTCTACACGTACTTAGCTATAGGTACACGTACAATGTATACTCGGTAATAAATTCGCGTTTAATCTCGTTAAATTGTGGAGACATTAGTATCGTAATTGTAAACGGGCCCGCATTCACATCAAAGCGCCGCCGCCTCGCGCAACTTTTCGGCGTTAATTAATGAACTATTGGTCGTCGTCGACGCGGTCTTCGCGCCCGCCAAATACACGCGGCTCGACGCGCTATTGACAATCCATATACGATCATTTTCCTCGTACATGGCAAACATGGAACACCGGATAAACTGGTTTCTCGAATACGAGAGAAATACTGATTGGTAATTTTTAGTTTTTGTCCCTCCTCGATGGTTAAATATTTATGGATATAATTCGTCGCCTCTTTTTTCTTTTTTTTTTCGCTCCACTATCTTCTATCTTCCATTCCGGCTCGTCGGTATAAGCGTATTATACGAGCACGTTGATTTATACGTACGACGTCCTTATAAATTAGGCATTTTTCAAATACCGCGTCCGTCTAGCTCGACCACCCCTTGGCAGTCGTACACGCGATCTCGTCATGTCATCTGACGACCCTTCGATTCGTAATTCATAATTTACGTACGGCCGCCGGTAATTACCGAACTTCGGGTATTGGACGAAACCGAAGAGGCGCGGAATGAAAAGCCAATACGACGCGAGCCAGTTACAAAACGGATGGACTTCCGTGAAAATAAGTTAGCGTGCGAAGTGTTCTCCCTTCCTCGTCTGCGATAATCATCGAAATTGTCATAATTTCTACCTCGGTATTAGGTTAATTATAAAGGATACGAAGGTAGAAATTTTATTGTTCGCGTTATTCGTGTACCGAATATTTCGGTGGTTTTCTTTTTTTTTCGATAAAAATAAATCGACTTATATCGTTCATTGGAGGTGAGGTGGGTTCAGTTAAAATTCTAATTGAGAATCATTCCTTGAGCGTGAACAAAACAACGAGGTTGTATTTAAAAATAATTCCTTTTTTTTTTGTCAGAAGATGGAAGATAAGGCTATGGCTTAATACTGGTTGTAGGCAAACAAGCATGATACGAGGTGAAAGAGTATTTAATTCTCAACAAATTTGAAAATATTTATTTCATCCATAAGACCCATTTTTTTGAATTATGATCGCGTGAAAATTTACATAAAACACTTCTATATTTCCTATCACCAAAAAATCGCAGTTTTTCGTGAATTTTGGTCTCCACTGTCTATCTCATAATAAAAAAGAAACTCTATATAACAGATCCACGAGTATTAAATTTGGAATAAACTGACTGGAATACTTTTAAGATAGACTTAAGGTGTAGCGGAAGGAGAGGGGGGCTTATTAGAGGTTAAATTCAGATTTTGCAAATATCTATTTCACTATCCGTTCTGCATTCAATTCACAATGAATTAGATAGCAGCCATGATTACCCTGGAGTGCATAGTTTTCGAGTTATGTAGCGAGAGTGATAATATACTGCCCTTCGACGGGTAAATTATGGTTCTCATTGTGGTTCTCTTTTTATCAATAATAACTCGAAAAATATGAACCATATGAGAAACATGAACAGTACATGTTGATTTATTGACGTTCATTTCCACAACATTATTCACCAAGAACAGACAGTTGAAGAAATATTTTCAAAAATTCAAATTCGACGTCTTAAGGGCATTTACTCAATAACATTTCATCATTTGCGCCCCCCTCCCCCACTTAGCCCCTATTTGAATTCGGGTATATCGAT